>JAOEHY010012295.1:0-31071 GCA_025447955.1 Psilopsiagon aurifrons
TGCTCCAGTCCCATGATCATCCTCGTGGCCCTCCTCTGGACTTGTTCCAACAGTTGCATGTCCTTTTCATGTTGAGAACATCAGAACTGCACACAATACTCCAAGTGAGGTCTTACAAGAGCAGAGGAGAGGGGCAGGATCACCTCCCTCAACCTGCTGGTCACGCTCCTTTTGATGCAGCCCAGGATGCGGTTGGCTTTCTGGCTGCAAGCACACACTGACAGCTCATGTTCATTTTTTTTATCGACCAACACCCCGAAGTCCTTCTCTGCAGGGCTGCTCTCAATCTGTTCTCTGCCCAACCTGCAGCTGTGCCTCGGATCGCTCCGACCCAGGTGTAGGACCTTGCACTTGGCATGGTTAAACTTCATCAGGTTGGCATCAGCCCGCCTCACAAGCGTGTCAAGGTCCCTCTGCATGGCATTCCTTTCCTCCAACGCATCACAGAACCACCCAGCTCGGTGTCATCAGCAAACTTGCTGAGGGCACACTCAATCCCACTGTCCATGTCACCAACAAAGATGTTGAACAAGAGCGGTCCCAACACTGATCCCTGAGCGGCATCACTCATTACTGGCCTCCACCTGGACACTGAGCCTTTGAGCACAACTCTTTGCGTGTGGCCATCCAGCCAGTTCTTTATCCACCGAGTGGTCCACCTATCAAATTGATGTCTCTCTAACTTAGAGACAAGGATGTTTTCTGAGGCAGTGTCAAACGCTTTGCACAAGTCCAGGTAGATGACATCAACTGCTCTACCCCTGTCCATCAGTACCACAGCTCCATCATAGAAGGCCATCAAATTGATCAGGCAAGATTTCCCTTTAGTGAAGCCATGCTGGCTGCCATCAGCCACCTTGTTGTTTTTCATGTGCCTCAGCATACCTTCCAGGAGAATCTGCTCCAAGACTTTGCCAGGCACAGAGGTGAGGCTGACAGGTTTGGAGTTCCCTGCTTCATCCATTTTCCCCTTCTTGAAAATGGGGTTATATTTCCCTTTTTCCAATCATCAGGAACTTCACCTGACTGCCATGATTTTCCAAATATGATGGACAGCAGCTTAGCAACTTCATTTGCCAGCTCCTTAATGACCCACAGATGGATTTCATCAGGTCCCATGGACTTGTGCGTGCTCAGTTTCTTAAGATGGTCTCGAGCCTGATCCTCTCCTACTGGCCCAAGGTTTTCATTCTCACAGTCCTGCATTTGCCTTCCAAGACTTGGGTGGTGTGGTCAGAGCATTTGCCAGTGAAGACTGAGGCAGAGAAGTCATTAAGACCCTCAGCCTTCTCCAAATCCACGGTAGCCAGTTCTCCTGATAGCTTTTGGAGACGGCCCACATTGTCCCCAGGCTGTTTCTTATTTGCAATGTACCTATGGAATTCCTTCCTGTTATCTTTCACATCCCATCCAATTTTAATTCCAAATGGGCCTTAGCTTTCCTAATCTGGTCCCCAGCTTCCCGGACAACATCCCTATATTCTTCCCAGGCTGCCTATCCTTGCTTCCACCTTTTATAAGCCTGTTTTTTCTCTCTAAGTTTCCTCAGCAGCTCCTTATCCACTCTGTCTTATTAACTCCAGCATTCCCAAAGGATAATGGTCAGTGGTTTAGGATTTACTCTTTGACCTAGATCAAACTACTGTGTCTTTTCCAGTCCCTGTTTTTTAGACCAAACTTTTTTTTTTATTATTAATATTAAAATAATATTTTTGAAAGTTTGATTATTGGTTTTGAAATCTTCAAAATTTTTCTCATTTATCTTTTCTGTAGAGTCAATGTGCACTCATCTTCCTCATGAGGTATGGCACAGAACTGGGACCAATTTTGAATGTCACATATTTTCACCCTTTATTGGTTTCTTATCAATGCTCCTAGATAGCATTCACATGCAGTGATTTTTCAATAACCTAAAGAAGCTTTATCAAACTTCTGTCAAGGGTACTCCAAAAATAGTTTACTGACACGACTCTTTGAAGCTCTGTAGCGATGTTTAAAAACTCACTCTGAAGCTGTGTTTGTCCTTATCCTATGTATTTCCCCTGCATAGAAAGTATAGTACTAGCTGAAATGCCAGAATAATGACCCACTTCAATCACTGACTTTTGCATTAGTAATATGGATATTTTACATGCTAGTGCAATAACGGTATGAAATATTAAAAAACATACAAAAATTACTATTAGCATCTTCTGCTAATGGAAAATTTGATTAAGCAAAAGTTCTGTAATAAGGTCCTTTGGTTCATAAAAGAACATGGAGATTTTATATGCACAAAAAATAACTTTCTTTTTCCTTAATCCAGAAGCAAATTTCAAATTGTTGACAATTTCCCAGAAAAGGGAAAATCTAGATGTGATCCACTTAATATTGCCTGTCCCAGTTTGCCTCACTGACTCATTGATGGGCATGTTGAGCTCAGTACCAAAAGTTGAGTGACAGCAGGGACATGCATGACTGGCTTTGGCAACCCCAGCCAGCTGCAAGGCAGCACATCACCCTTGTTATGAGGTGTGCGGCACGCTGCAAAGCTGCTTATGTAGCAGGAGCATGGGGCCTCCTCCCAGGAGGTGCTAAGTTACCCTAGAGGTGCTGAGCCCTCTTTTCCCAGCTCAAGTTCCATCCTGGCAGACACCCAGCACCATGGTGGGCTTGGCAGGCTCAGAAGCACACCAGTCATTTTGCACTTTCAGGGATGAAGCATGCACCCTTCTCCTGGGTTCCGTGGCAGAGCAAAAGCTCACTCTACCTTTTTCTTGCCCATTAAGGGCGGTTCAGTTGACACAAGAACACAAGGAGGGGTTTACAAAGCCTCGGCTGCAGAATGGAGGGACCTACTGCTGAGCAAAGTGAGGAATCCTCTTTGATTTCTCCATCCCTCACATGTCTGTGCTTGTGCCATTCAAAATGAGGCCAGAAGTGAGCAATGCGGCTCATCCTCCTTTTCCTCCACTACGTGTTGTTTTGAGCAGCTCCCCAGTTTTTCTGACACAGGATATGTGCATATCTCCCCATCCACCATGTCAGCAAGAGCACAACCCATAGGAAAGGAAAGGTACGGTATGAGGAAGCTTTGCAGTTGGTGAAAGAAGAAAGTCTCCTTCCTCTGCTTCAGATATTCTTGTGTCCTTAATGAATAAACCACCATATCTTTCCCAAAAATAATGTTTCCTCTTTAATGACAACCCCATTCTGCTCTGAGTGCTGCCCTTCTGTGAACAATGTGCATGGAACTGACTTCTTCACACCTGGAAGTAAGCAAATCGACATATTTTAATTAAAACTAATCATTTCTTGAAGTCCGTATTCTTTACAGTAACATTCATTAAGCTCTTTTATTGGTGCAAGGACAAAACTGGCAATTGCATTGAAAGAAATGATAAGTTACCATTTTAATGATTTCTTATGTTGTGAGTAATTTATAAATCACTCAGTATCTTCTCAGCGAAGCTTGCCTTCTGTTTTTAAAACGTACCCTTTCGTATCCAACAAAGGGTTTCAGTGCAATAAGAATTAAGGTGTGTCTCTTAGCTTTTACCTGCAAGCAATAATGATGTTGTCAAGCGTTTCAGGTGAGACCAGCCCAGGATTTTGGGGTGGGGAAAGACACTCTGTTATACAGCATCTTCAGTGCTTCCCTCAGAGGGAGGCAGAGACACCTTGAAGGGCTGAGTATAAGGACATCTACCGAGTGTCTTTTTAAGTAGACACCAGAGTTGGGGGGGGGAGGGGAAAAGGAACAAGCTTGTAACCATAATTCAGTTGGACTTGTATCCGAGAAGTCAGATGCCATGGATTGGCTCCCTCACCGAATGGCTGCTTTTCTGTTCCTTTTATTGGTAAGTCAGATTTTAAAACAAAATTTGTAAACTCTGTGATTATGTCAGTTGAGTCTTTCTCAGCAGACCACGATATTTGACAGTGTAAACTACCCCAAAAACAATAGTGAATTTTAGCAGAAAAAAAAAAACAGCTGTGCTTATTTTAAAGTGCATTTCTGAAAATTCTATACAGTAATTTAGGTTTTCTTTGCATGCTGACAAATGTTTCTTTTGACTTTGACTATCTGCAGTCCATTGATGTGTATTTTGTGACTTTTTATGTTTAACGCATGACTTTTTAGGTCAATGTTGCCCTTGGATACTATTTAAGGAGTCACTGTTATTAATAAATTATTTTAATTATAAAAATCCGAATAACTTGACTGGGTATGATTTGGTTCTATGTCTATTGGGTTTGTTTAAGTTGAGGGAATATGGAAAGCAAATCTCATTTCTTTGGATTAGCAAGAGGACTTCAGAGCTGACCATGTAGTACAGCTGTGTTCAACAGAAAAATATGAAATTCGGCGAAGACCTCAGCTGAGTAAAAAAAAAATGAAGATTTGTCCTATTATTCACATTGCAAAGAGTTTCTGCCTTGTAGTGCATTAGTGTCTGAGCCGCCATGTGCTGAGCAAGTGTATGAATGATGGAAGTGCTGTTGTTTGGGCTTGTTTTTCTCACTGTAGAAGGAAAGTTGTGGCTATAGTCAAGCAGCATAATTGTAGAATGTGTTCATCAAGGCACAGAAATTACCCAGGAAGGACTTAAAAGATTTATGGAGGCACTTTTGCTCCTGCAATCTTGTTTTTGGTTTGATTATTTTTACTTGTCTGTGCTGATCTTCTGAAATTAGGTAGAGGTTTAAGGGCCTGAAAATTGAAAAGAGGAGGATTTCTTTTATAGTTTTCTTCTTCTACGGCTTTGACACAATTTTACATTTTACACAATGTATTAGTAAGGGTAAAAGTTTGATAACTTCTCATTACTGACACCTCTAGAAATGCTCTAGTCAGGGAAAAGGTACTTGTTGCTATAGAATATGAAATACTTCCTTTGAAAAGGTAGTCATATAACTTTAAGTGACAGTTCTGCAGTCAGTAAAGTAGAACTAACCAACACAGGGCAGCTGCCAGCAAACAATGACAAAACTTTGCAAAAGCAAGTTAAGGTGCGGATGAGTTTCTGTGTGTTTTAACACAGCACAGAGGTCTCTGAGACTGGTCTGTTGTACATCACACTAACACTTCTGGTTTTTCATGTAGTGACGATTCATTTTATTCAGTTACCTGGTGATGCATAGTCCTGATTTGTCAAAGTTCAAAAACATATGTTGACTATACAGTATCTAATAGCTGTCCATTCAAAAGAGATTTTGCTGCTTCTCATGGCAACTCTGGAGCCATTTTCATTCTTTCAGTATATTATTGTCACAACTGTGACTAATGTGTTGGGCTAGGAAAAGAAGCAATTGTGAAAACTGCCATCATGCCGTCATTATGTTTTAATGACTATCAAATATTTGAACTTTTACTACCCAGAGGAAGCAATTGTTGTTCTTATTATGCATCCTCCACAGCCATGTTCATGATGGCCTGTACAGCTTAACAGCATCTTTAAGCACCTAAAAGAAAGCTGACAAACTGTAGAGATTCAATAAATTGTAAATTATGCATCCAATTTTAGTTTATTTTGAGAAACAGTTTTGGTTTTAAGCTTGATTAATCTTTCATGAAAATTACCTGTCTGAATGCTGTCTGGTTAGTATACTATTAATAATCTGTATGAAATAAAATTGTTGTGGAGTTATACATATTTTACTACACTACTGCACTTTCATAAAAAGAAAATTTACCAGCCATGAAAGTACTAATTTTCTATATGCATTTCACCATTGGTGGGACTGATTCTGCAACCCTTGTTCACGTGACTTCAAAGGCATTATTCTCATGAGTAAGGGAGTTCTGTTTGTGATGCTTGCACAGACACGTTTTATGGAAATAACCTGTTTGATCAGGTATGACTCTTCTCCTGCCAGCTATCATGTGACAGCTAACAATTTTAAATTCACCACATCTCTTATATGCACTTTTGTCTGGCTACATTTTCCCATGTGCTATCTACGCTTCAGGGTTTTTTTCCATTTAGGCTGTGGTTACACCTACTCATAACTTGGTTGCACATAAAAATATTAAGGGGCCAAATCCTCCCCTTGCATATGCAACAAAACATCTGTCAGGACATAGCCAGGAACTTGCAGGCTCATCTGCCAGAGAATTTTGTTGTTGAAATAGAAACTAAAGCAATTTTGCATCCAGGAATTATCACCTATGATTCAGTTCTTAAGTCTGCAGTTTTACATTCCTAAGCAAAAATGATCCCAAAGCAAATGTGCAGTTGCAGCTAACATATACTAGAATTCAGTTTTTATTGAGGATATCTATTGAGAAGACATAGCATGACTAATATAAAAACTCAAATTTGAATGATAATACCATAGACCCTGTATTGAAATCACTTTTCTGCTCATTTTTTTAATGGTTAGGCTCACTTTTTGGAAATTCTTTATATCTGTATGGCTCAGCAGAATAGAAACAATCTCAGTGGTCACTCTCCCAAAGTGGTCAGTTCTTCAAATAAACATGTTTTAAAATAAATATAACTTTGGAATATATTCTTCTGATTAAGATGAACATTGTCATAGCAATAGCAATGGATTTTCTGTCATAGGTGCAGTAAAAACTATTGACAACAGTTGCTAACACAGGAAGTAATAGAAACACCTGACTTCCTCAGAATTAGAAAACAAAATGCCAGAAAAATAATCCTGAAAAACTTCTCTTTTTAAACGCACCTTCATGAGTATCCTACAGAAATGAAAATTATAGGCAAAACCACATTCATGTTTTGATTTAAAAGTGATCAAATGCATACTTTTAAATATATGAGGTTATTTTGTCTATGCTACTCATTATTTCATGTGCACTTTTTTATCATTTTTTAAAGAGATGCTGAATGAATAAAGGGAAGGGTTCATTATTTCAACCCTTTAGTAGTCAGAGCTTTGGCTGACTAAGACAGACGTAAAAGTCCTGAAACGCTGACACAACCAGAGCTACCATGGCACCCTCATGACTAATATAATATGTGTGAGTTCTCAGCACTCCTCCCATACAGGCCAGTAACAATACCACTGTTGACTTCAAAGAGAAAGAAGAAGATCCAGCATGAATAATGCTGGGAAGATGTCAAAGGCGTGTTCAGTCATTTAGATTTCAGTAGGTGGAGGAGGGAGGATTCCATAATTGCGTATAATATTGCTTGGCAGTCAATTAATGATTAGTTAATTCTTGTTTGTAAATTGCATTGAAGGTGCAGAAAACTATACACATCCTATGGGACTAATTCTGTTCCCAGTTACATCAGAATAAATCCAGAATAACTCCAGTGTGCTTCTAAGGTGTCATTTTGGGCACAAGATTGAAGCTCTATATCATTACAATAAAAGACAAGTTTTCAGACAGGCCACTGTGCAAATGACAGTCACATAAACATGTTTCCTGCCTGCACCTGTCCCAACACAAACCAGAAACAGTTTGTGCAATAAGCCTCTGGCGTCTCTGCAGAGTTTCCATTTTTTCCTAGTCTCTCAATGATTAACTGGACAACAAACCTTGGTATCATTTTGAGCAGCTTGCTTATCCCAAGGTTCTCAGGACGCTTCCCACACATTCCAGTGGCTCCTATGGCTTTAATTATCATTAATCAATCTGTGGAAAGTATTGTACTCAGATACTAGTTTGCAAGGAAAATTTATTCACTACCTAGAAGTATGCAGGAGCTCACTACTAGGAGATAGTATGTCTCTGCTATAAACTGCACTAGAAAAAAAGGGTTTGTATTGCAGAGAGATATTAGCAATGGATAACTGGTGTGTGGGGAACTTTCTAACTGCTGGTGATAGCGGAGAACTGGAAAACATTACTTGGAGGGGCAGAGGAACCACAGAGCTATAGTTGGATAGATGCCACTTCAGAATTGATGAGGTCTAGCTGGTGAACTAGACAACTTTGGTGTCTGCCTACCCTCCTTCTTATGACACAGCAGCAACTGAGACAGAGATATACCAAGTGCAGACATCAGATTCACAGGATGAACCTCTTCAAATAGTATCACAAACTGTACTAAGGACTCTGGATTCAAAACCATCAAGACTTCTTTCAAGATCTTCCATTAGCAACACATAGCAGAATGGGTTTTTCTCCAGTTAGCATAGGATAAATGTAGAAATACAGGTCCTACATTTACAGTCCCCAGCATTACTGATGAACAATTTCCTGACATAACCATTAATGGTACTCAAAAACAAAGGATCTAGTGTAAAATGTATATTCTTCACTGCTTTAAAACAGAACTCCCTATGGGCTGAAATCACGTGGGTTTTGAATATCTGTGTCCTTAAAGAACAGAATGCTTTACAGGCATAATACTTATTTCAGAGATATTCAACACAGTTTTTCAGTTAGGCTTGCTGAGTAGGAGAGCAGTATGGCTGGATGTGAGACCTCAGTTTCACTGTTAGATAACAGAACAGGCCACAGGATGCAGACAGTAGACAAGGTTGACTAACATTGCACTGAGAGGTGTATACCCATACTTTCTTGGATCAAGAAAAATGCTTGCATGCCAGAAGGGATTTCAGCCTAAGGGTGGAGAGGATTTCACTGCACTCACCAAATGAGGTTCTGCTCTGCTGGTAGGATCAACTGATAAGAGATGTAAACCAGCACCATTTCTGGCAGACTTCATCACTCGGGTTCTCTGGTAGGGTAAGCAGTCCCTTCTACACCACGTTTCCTCAAGCTCCAAGAGAGATTTAAAAGCCTGAGTTCCTACTGGATGAAAAAAACCCACAATTTAAATGAAGTTTGATAGTCTCCCTTATCTCAGATGAGTAATGGCTGCACATGAATTTAAGACCCATTCTTCAACTGAAGATTTAGTGACCAAGATCTAACGTCAGATTAAAAGTTATAATGATGCTTTGCTTTTAGCACAACACAAAGATACTGTAATAATTTTCTTGTAGAGTACTTTTCTTAACCATTCATGTCAAAAGCTTGCTCAATTAAACAAGAAAAAATTCTTAACCCATGAATAGTCCTATAAATTTCAAGGTATATGCACAGCAAATGGGCAAACCCACAGTCTAAATTCCCTCATTCAGAAGCAGATTAGGGCAGCCGTTATGTGCCAAGGTCTCAGGGAATGTTCTGGGCAAGATCAGATCATTAGAGACATTGCTTTGTAAATGACATATGGTGGGGAAAAGAGGGAAGACAGAAGAAGGAGTGTGAAGCTGCTGTTCATTGATCTGTTGCATGTAAGAGGTTGTTTTAATAGGAAGTTAGTGGAAAAAAGTCTGTACCCATCTTGCAGCCTTGACAGAGCAATGCAATAAATCTGAAGTGAGGAAAGTCCCATTAGGTAAAACTGCCATAGAGAAAAAGATGGTCACAGAGTTTATCCAAGTAAAACTGAAAAAATAAAAAGCCAAAAACAAACCCACAAAAAAAAAATAACACTAGACAAAATATGTCAGACAAAAAACAAAACAAAACCAACTATTGAACAGTACTGGAAAATTATAAGGAAACTGAAAATTTGATAACTTCAGCTGGAAACAACATTTGGTGGAAAAAGAGAAATTCTGCAACACTTTTTGTATCACTTGGCTATTTTATTTCTCCCAATGATGAATGAAGCAAACATCCAGTCTTGCAAATCCTATATTCTTCACCTTTTATCATCTGAGGAGAGCAGATGCAGGTCCTAAACCCAAAAGAGATGCACTGAAGAGGTATATCCAACAAATGAACTTCATTTTCACACCTTATTAAGAAATGAGGTTAATTAAACTGCACCTTCTTTTAAATTATGCTAATCAGGAAATTAAGGATTCTCTATTATGTTAATTTTAAAGTAATGACATATTATATGTGATCCTGACACCTTTATTTACTCAAGACTTTGGTTGCATAGTTAGATTTCAAATCAAAGCCCTCTGCACTCCAGAGAAATCAGCCTTATGACTGCAGCTGGCTTTCCATCTTACACTGAATCTCTTCAACCTCACTGGGAAGTTTCAACAAAACACTTTTGTTCTTTTTGGTTAAACTACATAGTAAAGTACTTCAGGTCTACTGTAGACTTTCTAAACAAGAAAAATGAAGACCTTTTTTAATAAATGATTTTTTTTCTAGTTTCCTAGAATTAATTTTTAATATCAACTCTTGCAACCACATCTCCTGTCAGATGAAGTGTTATGTATGACCTGCAAATCTGGTAAAAGGTATTTTGATGTAGGTAAACTTGAAAGTTGCTATGGCACATCCGTTCAAACTCAAAGTTCTGCCTTGAAAGACAGAATTGAGTTTGAAGATGTTAACTGTTGTGGAATTGAAGTGATAGGTATAAAAAAAAATAAATAATTGCACAAAGTTATTTATAAAAATCCTGTACCTGGCCTAGATGGCTTATTGCAACAGACTTAAGAAGTACTGCTTCAGTACTGCGGTATAGCAATGTACGGCAGTTTGCTTTGCTTACTGCATTTTGCCCTGCAATTTTATATGTCAATCTTCTTATTGTTCTTGCAGGCACTCCTGGATTTCAGCACAGGATTTCATGTAGAGGTAATACATATTTCTTTAGAAACTGTTTATCTGATCAAAGGTATTTTAGTCAATGCGAAAACTAAACAGAAAACACTGAACTAAAACATTTCTGAACTTGAAGACTGAAAATGTACTTAAATATTAAACAGTTGCAGGTAATAACCTGCTTACCCTGTGAAGAGAAGTTCTCCTGAGCCTAAATGAGTATCTCATACACAGGAATAATTTTAAAGTAAACATGTGCAGTCTTAAGAGTTTGGGAGCCACAGACATATAAAAAAGCACATGATCTATGAGAATTCCTTTTCTCCTTATTGCTGGAAATTCTAAATGTCTATATTAATTTAAAATGGATTGAGGTTACTGGTCATATGATACTGGAACTCTCTGCCAAAGGTAAAAGAATGGGATGAAAATGGAATGGCAAGATGGAAAACATTCAGAAGACAAAAACGTGAATGGATCAAATTTGCTGCAGCTTGTAGAGAAGGAGAAGATAATTCTAAGAGGAATCCAATTGCCAGAGTAAGTAGATAGTGCAACAGAAGTTTTCACTGAGAAGGAAGTTTTTCTAAAGACAGGCTGATAAAAGCAGAGATATTTTAAAATGTATTCACTTAGATTAGTCAAAGCAAGGAATATAGAATAAAAGAAAGATAATGCAATATTTCCAGCTCTGCTGAAACAGGCTCACAAGATGAACCCATATGGCTGCTGAGGAGTGACCAAAGGCTTTCTAGAACATTGCCATCAGTCTACTTTCTGGACTGCTCTAATCCTCTCTTCGTGTACAGCATCTGTGTACTAGATCACTCTATTTTCCTTTTCTCTCTGATCCTAAGAAACCCCTGAGCAGAAGTTCAAGATTAGCACATGACTTCTGTGGGCAACAGAGCAAAGAAGATGACCTCTCACCATGACCATACCCTTACTGAGGTCCAGCCACAGGGGTATACTCTTTGAAATTTCTCTTTTCACTTTCCTGCCAGAAGATTTAAGAGAAATAGAAATCCTGTCCAGCACTTAAAGGGAGATAGACCTCTAGGCTGACTGTTTTGTAGAACTTTCCATTGGTTCTGTCAATGGAACCTTGTGATGAGTGGTTGAAAAACTGAAATGATATAGCACTTTTTACAAGAACTAGCTATAGGATAAAAAGCCCCGCAGGTGTTCTCAGTACACTGGAATAAATTGTTATTATCTATTATTGTAGATCAGATCGGACTGTGAAGAAAACCATCCAATCACATACAGCATCTCTGGAGTTGGAATTGATCGTGCCCCCTATGGAATATTTGTTGTTAACCCAAGAACAGGAGAAATTAACATAACATCAATAGTGGACAGGGAAATAACCCCAGTATTTGTTGTAAGTACTCCCCTTTTTCTTTTGCCTTTGTAATGATAGATCCAGGGTGGGTAGGGAGAGCAGAAGTAGACAAATTCATGTTTCAGGTTGTTACGTTGCTTACTTCACTTTTGGTTTTACAATGAGTAAATCTCTTTACCTAGATACGCTGCTTTGCTAAACACTCAGTGACGGGTGTAGATTTGGAACCACCTCTTGAACTTCGAGTCAGAGTTCTGGATATAAATGATAACCCTCCAATATTTGCACAAACTGTTTTTACAGGATCTATTGAAGAATGCAGTATGGACAGTAAGTAACTATGTTATGCCCATTACAGTATAGGTAGTGAAGCTCCCAGAATACAGTTAATACAAACCTGGAGTGTTCATTCTACTACATCTTTAGTAAAATGGCCAGGGCTACTGCAGAGGAAGGAGCAGCATACACTTCTCTATATGCTGTTTGAGTTAGGGCCCAAGCTTATATCCTAAAATTAATCAGTGATGCTTCCTTTTCTCCTACACACAAACACTGAATGTACCAGTTTCTAACCATACCACCATGCAAATTTTTTCACATGTGAAAATTTAAAATAAATCAGTTCATTCCTTCTCATTACAAAAAATTATCATTACACCTACACTTATTTCCTTTAAGGTTATATAAAATGTGGGTTTTCACCACTTTTTTCTATTTCAGATATCTGTATTTGCAGCCTGACTATTGCAGTTGAAGTAGATTATTAAATAAACCCTTACTTAAAATACTAAAATGGCTCTTTTTTGTAAAAAGTACAGCAATCCACATTAGACATACAAATAGCACTGAGGTAATGGTACCTAACACTCATTTTCTACTTTGCAGAAATTCTTATTTAAAACTGGGGAGATTCCTTACATGGATATCCACAAGCTCAGTACTTACAGTTTTTACATTGCTGCTATATTGACTCAAAAAAGCAAAAAAGTTCAGTGAAAATCTGCATTGCTCCATCTGACCTTAATTTTTAATGCATTTGAAAGTCAGAATTCAGTCAGAATCAGTACTGCAGAATGAAACTTTTGGGGTTTTCTGTAAATGTCAGTGAATAGATAGCATTCAATCATTTTTATATACCAAGCTACGACATTGTTTTGATGGGATGCTTGCAGGAACAAAATATATTTGTTTCTTTAATTATTATTTTTTCTTTTTAGACACACTGGTGATGAAAATAATTGCAACAGATGCAGATGAACCTAATCACTTAAATTCTAAAATTGCCTTCAAGATAGAGAGTCAGGAACCTGCAGGTCCACCCATGTTCATTATGAATAAATATACTGGAGAACTCCATCTTGCAAATTATCTTGACAGAGAGGTAATATTTCCTGTTCCATACTTATATAATATGATGTTGTGGTGTTTACGTGTTGGGGGAGGGAAAGAACAGGGAGGGCAGAAAAAATAAAGAGAGAAAGATTGTGGGGTTTTACAAAAATTAAGACAGAAACGCATTTTTTCCTATACGTGACAATAAAATGTCTAGGGCAAATTCTGCATTAGGAAATAGTAGCAAGACATGAATATTTATAACATTTAAGACGTACAGGTGGTCCTTCTAATACACTCATTTCTCTTTCTGTGACAGCAACATAGCAGCTACACCCTTGTCGTGAAAGCATCAGACCGGGATGGAGCTGCTGATGGAATATCATCCCTCTGTAGCTGTAACGTTAAAGTTATTGATGTCAATGACAATTTCCCAACTCTTGCTCAAAGCTCTGTAAGTTTTTAATACCAAAAGCAACATCACTCTTTCAAAACCCTGTTCAAAAGCCCAGTTGATAACAGAGCCCTTACTAATCCATAGAATTCTTCCACATTTGAATGCTCCACTGGATTAGCGTAGTTGTTTCCTTGAAATGTGCTCAAAATCCAATCCACTTCTTGCACACCAATTCTGATAACATACATACAGATTGTTCTTGTATTCAGAGAAGTCAGTCCTGACAATGACTTCTCTGAATTCAGCGAAATTCAGTCATTCAGATGTCCAGATCCTTGCCATACAGATTACATATATTAATACAATCTTTGCATATGTTTTCTTACAGAAAGCACAAATCCATTTCCTTTAAGCCACTTCCACAAACACTTGAGATGATTCAGCTCTTCAGATCTGCAACCAGAGTCATAATTTACCCAGAACACATTATTTTTATTAAATTGGCATGGACTATGGGCAGGACAAGCTTTTAGAGAATCTCTGCATTTAGTTTTGTTTTCATCACATATATTTTAGTGTTTGCTGATAAATATTCATCTGTCATTCCAGTTTTCAGCAAGTATTTCAGAAAACTCACTCAGTTCAGAACTGCTCCGAATACAAGCTCTGGATGCTGATGAAGAGTTTACAGACAATTGGTTAGCTGAATTTTTCTTTATATCTGGTAATGAAGATAACTGGTTTGAAATTGTTACAGATCGAGCTACAAATCAAGGAATCCTTAGAGTAATTAAGGTATGGATGAATATTGTGATTCAACTGTTGAAATTATTGTTTTTAAATGTTTTAATTGTTAAAAAAATTAAATGAGCAGTAAAAACACTGCCACTCAACCTTCTAAAATATAAAATATTTGAATAAAATTAAAGGAACTTTTATATCTAGTTCTCTGTGATTTATCTTTTAGGAACTGAATTATGAACATCTCCAGACTCACTCACTGATTATTGGTGTCAGGAACGTAGCTGCCTTCCATCACTCTGTTGCGCATGAATACCAAATCTCTGGAACACCCCTCACAATAGAAGTAAAAAATGTGATTGAACCACCAAGATTTAATCCATCTTTAGTTGTGTTTTCTGTACCAGAAAGAACAAGAGTAAATTATGTTGTGGGAAAATACACAGCCATCGATGAGGACACTGGAGCTATTGCATCAAATGTTGTGTAAGCTCTATCTTGCTTAACTACCTGGGTGAAATAATTCTGAGATATCAGGGGGAAGAGGAATAGGTATTTTAAAGGGTGTTTTTAAAAAACAACTTTAAAAATGTTAATAGATTAGCAGTAGAATAATAGCAATAGAACAGCATAGTCTTCCACACATTTTTATGCTATGATTTTTTTTGTTTCCTGACATACTTTCCTTAGCCTTAAGAAGACAAAGAAAGCACCATTTTTTCTACCTAAGGCTCTAAGTTAAATAAATCAGAACAGACTTTTTTTCTAACCCAAACTAAAAATATTTTTTCTTGGGTCATTTGCTACAAACACAGAATTTGCTAGCATCTCTAAAAAGCAAGCAAAAAACCCCATCAAGAATGGAAAATACTACAATCAGTATAGAAGAGGTCACTACCAGCTCACTCTATATTTAAAAAAAAAAAAAAATGAAATTTATTTCTCCTGAAATTAATATTTAATAGAACCATAATTTGCTTTTTAATGGATGTAGAAATAAATACATCTAATTTACAAAGGTTTGAAAAGTTTTCTTAAAACAGAAACAAGTTAGCAAATACCTCTTCAGAATATTATAGGCAGAGCTGTAGATTTAAATACTAATATCAGCAGGGTTCTAACAAAGGTTTACAGTGTCCAGAAAGATTTGATTTTTAAACTATGACATCACTTTCAGTGCATTCTTTCTATGCATTTACTTTATTCCTAATTATTTTTCTGGTCTACATTTTTTTAAGTCTACAGGAATTCTGCTTGAACAGAGTAAAATGCAATAGGGCCTAGCACAGCCTAAAGGAAAATATTCCCAAGTGACAAGAATTCTTTGTAAAATGATTATATAATAATTATATTTATAACATAATGCTGACTATTTTCACTTTACCAAACACAGATACAGTATAGGACGTGATCCAGGTGCCTGGTTCAGAATCAATCAAAACACTGGTGAAATCACACTGAACAAAGTCATTAACCGGGAATCAATCTATGTAATCAATGGGCAGTACAGAGCAGAGGTTCTGGCTATCACCAGAGGTGAGAAAAAAGGTTAAGTTCTCTGAAACTAAACTCTCTTTGTTTCAGAGTTCTCTCATTGTTTTTTTTCTGTTTCTAGTTTTCCGACCTGAACTGCATTGTTTATAGCATTGGCAATCCCTCCTGACCACGAATACCTTCTTTTTACAGGGGTTCCTCGATATACTGCTACTGGCACCATTGTGCTCTCAATACAAGACATGAATGACAATTGCCCAATTATTAATACTGAGATACGGAAAGTATGTATGCATTCCCCATCAGTGATTATCACAGCAAAGAATAGGGATGGTGAGGTATATGGTGCCCCCTTTACATTCAGCATACATGGTGAACCTCAAACTACATGGATTATCAGATCAATAAATGGTAAGCTAACCCACATCTTATTACAGAATAAACCACAGTAAAAGCTCTTTCCTAAAATAACGACTCAAGATAATCTTTAAATTAAAGAAAAATCTGTTATTAACATCTATTCTAAACTAACTTGAATGTGATTTTAAGCTTATCAGGATTCACAAATTTACTCTGGATTTGCATATATGCGTGTGTATACATATATACATACATACATACACCTCATATTAGCTCTAAAATCAGAATCATTACATGTTTTAGATGGTTATCATCTTCTCAAAGAAACTAAAAACATACTGATAAAAACAGAGCAGCAAAACTGTACTTCACTTGAGTGTAACTATAACCACCATTATTGGTCTAAATGTAATGAGGTAATTCAAAATGATTTAGATAAGACATTAGGAAAAAATTCTTCACTATGAGGGTGGCGAGACACTGGTACAGGTTGCCCAGAGAAGCTGTGGCTGCCCCATCCATGGCAGTGTTGAAGGCCAGGTTGGATGGGGCTCTGAGCACCTGGTCTAGTGGAAGCTGTACCTGCTTATGACGGGTTGGGGGCAACTGATCTTTAAGGTCCCTTCCAAACCAAAACATTCTGTGATTCTATGATTGTGTAATTTGATACCTTTCTATTTCTATATTATCAAAAAATTCTAAGCATATGACAAAACTCTCAATTTTTTTATTAAAGTTATACATTGGCAGAGCTTTACTTTTATAAGAGGCATATGAAAATGGCAAATAAATATAACAGCTTTTGTAATTTATTGTACAAATTATACTTAACTTTTATTTCTAAGAAAAAATGTTAATCAGTGCCCAGTTAAGCTTTTACAGTTTCCTTCAACAGGACAGGACTATTATTAAATGACAGAATTTGCATTACATACTGTAGGCATAGACGACTATATTAAATTGTAAATATCACAATTACAAATACTTTTGTCTCTTATTTGTCCTAAACAAATGCAAATGCGTAACTTTAAACATTTTAAAACTACTGAAAAAAAACTTCTGAAAACACATTTAAATTCCTTGTCAGAGACACAAAAAAGTATCAAAATTGCAATTTTTATGTTCACCTTTATGCAAATAAAAACCAGTAAAAGCAGCAGTAGACATAAAAAGGTGCATTTGCCTCTTTTATATTTCTCACATTCAAGAAGTGATGACTAGACTGATCTGGTTCAGGTTTTCAAAAAGAAAAAACTAGCTCAGATGAATATTATAAATTTCAGCTTTGAATGAGTAAGGAACACATAAGAAACAGCAGATCTTAGAACAGCAGCACTTCATAATATTCTATGAACGTTACTTCAAAAATTCATTATTCAATTGTACAGTATTTGTAGTCAATACCTTAATCTAAATATTTGTTTTCTTTTTTCCCCCAAAGCTTCCTCTGCAGAACTAACGACTCAGAACATTGACTTTTACATTTATAGGGTCTATATCAGCGTAAGAGATAGCCAAGGCCGACGCTGCCTTAAACCACATGTAATTCCTGTGCAAGCTTGTCAGTGTGATAGTCGTAATTACTGCACCAGTGGCGCCACAAAAATAATTATCATCGGTGGTGGTGGTGGCAGTGGCGCTGGTGGCAGTGACACTAGTGGTAGCACTGACAATGAAAAAGATCAGAAAGGTGAAGGACAGGAACAAGAAGGTGGTGGTAATGGTCAGACTGGACCTATAGGATATACTGAAGACCACACAAACTGGCAGGCTTACACTGATGACTATGATGTCCAGGGATATACTGCAGCCACTGATGGTATTTATGATGGAGATGGAAACTATGGCAGAAATCTCGACTCTTCTACCACACTTAGCGGTGCTGCTATTGGCCTGATGTTCCTTGGTGGATTAATATTTGTTTGTAAGTATAAAATTGAAAAAAAAAAAATGCATTTATTTTCTGAAAGGTGTATTTTTTTTAATTCTCCTAAAATATGGTGACTTTTCTGGTTGGTTGTTAACCTATTAGCTCCCATAGGCCATTTAACAGAGAAAAAATTGTCTCATAAATTATGATTTCTACATATTTATATTCTGCATATTTATATACATAATTCATTCAGACATAACTATTTCCTTCCTAAGGATTAGCTTTTTATTCCTAAGGTGTTATTCAGATGCATTAGACCAGGTAAAAATATTTAGTAGAAGATACAGATTTGGGGGAAGAGATGTCCCTGCAACTTACAACTTACCCTTTGCAATTCATACTTCAGTTACGTTACTAGAAGAAATAGACAAGTATCAGCTCCAAGTAGGGTGTGAAAAGGTATAAAGAACAAGCTTCTTTTGAACTCAGAACCAGCATTTCAGTAATAGTACAATGAATTTAATAATCTTACATTTTTAACTTTTTGGCTGTTGCCACCAAACATTGCATCTAGTAAAAATGAGTAACATGTGTGACAACAGATTCAAAACAGGTCATTCATTCATATGTCCTAGTATTTTTGAAGAAATGTAAGTTTAGGGATAATATTACTCAAGTTAGTCTTTATGCAAAAATTTACTTTTTAGACCACCACAATCAGATGTGATTATCTTTCTTTCGTGGCCTGGGCATCAAGCAATCAACATCTAAAATTTCCCAGTGCAGAAATACTGATTACAAAACCAGAGGAAATGGATTTTTTCCCCCTGATTTTTGGAACAATGTGGTTTGTTTGAGTTTTGATTTTTGATTAGTAAGAATCAACTAACACAAAATTTTGAAGCTGCAAAAGGCTGTTTTGTTTGTTTTTCCCAGGTGATTAATGTTACAGGACAGTCTGTCTTTCTACCTTTGGAAATTTCTTGTGGCTGGTAGTCTGGAGTACATATGTCCTTAGCCATGCAGTGTGGAGTAGTACTTTCTATGCTGTGTAGACCTTCCCTCTTTTCTCTTCAGTTCACTCTGATGTTAAACTGGGAGCTTTAGATGCTCTGCTTAGTCTAGTTTAGGTAATTGCCTCCACTTCCTCTGCAGTAGTACAAGGTTACTAACTTAGCTATCTAGGTTAAGGACCTAAAGACAGACAGATTAAACATTGCAGTGCCTTTCTAAAATAAGCAATGTTTTCAGCGTTGGCATTTAAAGCATTCAGCAATTTCCAACACAGAGTCCTTGAAACAACTAAGCATAATACAGAGCACTGGGAAAGCTGGCTCACTCTATGTAATTATTTCTTAAAGCTAGGGTTTGAGAGTTGCCTCTTCTGTTTTCTCAAATCAAGTATTATATGTAAGTGATGCAAAAAATACAACTGGACCCGTAGCCAAAGATCACTGCAGTCAAACGGACCCACCTTCACTGATTCTTCTATGTCTATTATAGCTAATGCGTATTTCTTTTCAATTACAATATCTGGAGAGAAAATTGTATGCTTATATATCAAGAACGAGTATCACTGAATGCAATATAGAGCACAGCTTGTTCTGTTTAATTTTCATATGCATGCAATTTATAGTCATTCTCCTGAAACAGATCAAAAGTTTGTTCCCAGTGCATAGGCATAAATTTGGAGTAACAGCCCTACTCCACCCCCACATTGCTCTGCTATAAATGAAGGTACAAATTATTCTGAATTTCCAAATACATACATTTCCAAAAGCAGGTAATGATTCTGAACACCAGTCTTGGAGGCTGCTTGGTTTGAGACATTTTAAAAGACACATTTTCAAAAGTTCTTGAGCACCTGCCCTCTGGGAAAAGCAGCTATTCCTGTGAGGAAGAGATGTCCTAAATACCTGTTTCCTATTTCTGTCATATTAAGTGATTCCAATTTTGATGTCAATGAGCGACTGTTGTGGATGTGGACCTGGTGCTGCAGGTGGAGTTGGAACTGGATTTGAACCTGTACCTGAATGCACAGAAGGGGCAATTCATCCATGGGGAATAGAAGGTGCCCAGCCTGAAGACAGGGTCAGTACATCCCATGTTTTTAAAACCCACAGTAGCTTGTATTTATAGAAAAGACTGCATTTGATTAGAAGCATGAAAGTGATCATAGTACTGTGGTGTCATCTGGAAGAAGTCCGGCAGATATGAAAGGTGATTCTTAATTAACATTTGGAGATGGAGTTTGTGTGGTTTAAGTTGCCTTCAGTTAGCTTGGCCCAACAGTTTGGTGATACCTATTCCCTCAGCTGAAACACAACTATCAATCTTAATCAGTGCAAAGTAGGAGAAGGTAACAGAAATCATCTTCACTAGTCACCTTTTCCATTAACAATGAAAAAAACGAAGTCTTTTTTCCTTTTTTTTTTTCATTTCTTTTTAATGGGGATGGTAACTGACAGCTATTGTTAACAGTTTAGACTGCTAATTTCTTAACATGCTTCATGACATCTTGGTCTTCATACGAAAATTTCAAAGTCATCATTCAAGGAGTCAAAAAATTGTTTTCCAGGATGTCTCACACATTCTTGCCCCAACAACTGCTGCAGGAGGTGATTTTGGTGAACCCTCTGGTAAGTAGATCCTAAAGTTTTCTATGTGAGCTGTCATAAAGCTATCTTTCAGAACTTCACATCTTCTGATTCATAGGGCACTTTGGTTTCCCAGGTATAACCTGACCCTTCTAATCATACACCCGCTGATAGTCAAACTGATGCTAGTAGCACTTCCAGTGTGAATAAAGAATATGAAGTTTGAGGTTTGAGCAGATTCACTTCTGAAAACTACATTTATTTTGAAATATCTGCCAAAGCTTTCAAATCTTGGGCAATTTATCTTTCCAGCTAGTGAATGGAGGGACTTCTCAAGGCAGCAGTACTCAAGTATATTTGTACTCAAGTATAAATCAAGCTTGAGAACAGAAGAAAGAAATATTCTTTCATGACTTGGTGGTGAAAGGTTCAGCTCTTCAGCTCTCAGTTTTCTGGCTCTACTTCCCACAGGAGAATAGGACCTGCCAAGCAGCCAGTTAATTACTGACCATTTGTGCACTAGCCTAGACAGAAAGCTGGTACATAGCATAATAAATTCATGCTTCTGAGATAAAGTTCCCCCAGGGATTCAATGGCCATAGAGAATATGACAAGCTGAGCAGTGCCACTTCTTCTTTTACACCATTCCTTACTCCAGAACAGGAAGGAAGGATGCTGGCGCAGATCCATTTTCAGTAGCTTCTGACAGGAAGACATCACTCTGCAAAACACCTTCTCTAATAGCTATTGATTATTAAAAAATGTTCTCATGCTTAAGGTAAAAACAAAAGGGAACATTTGGGGTCATAAACATGAATTAAAAGTCTTTGTTCTCAAGGAAGTTCTGCTGCCATTGAAAAGTTTAAGACTTAGACATCTCATTTACTTTATTTACATTCTTCAGTACTATTATGGCGAAAGCCCCTGGTTCAAATTCTATAAATTCAGACTAATAAGATATAATGAAAAACAAAACAAAAAATTAAGCCTATGTTTCTTAATATAATCATAGCCAAGACTACTCTATGCAATTGGCTTATTACATGATGATATTTAAGACCACTCATTCCTTGTTATCATAAATGAAAAGAATCTGGAGAAGATAAATCCTATTATATAATTAATCGTAAAGATCATTTTCATTCTGCATCATGAACACTGGTGCTTATTATGATCTATCCTTGTTCTCCCAAATCCTCCTTAACAAACTATTGACTAGAAAATGTGAAGAGTTACCAAGGTATTTCATTTTTGAACAGAGTTTAAGGCAAAACAATTTTAACCCCAAAATGATTATAAATATACATTTATGTATTTGCATAAATATCCACAAGCATTAACCGATTTTCTAATGCAGATTCCAAGACAGCACATATATACATCAGACACAGGAATCTCCAGTCAATTACTCAAGTAAATCATTGATTTTCTAAAGCACATATGCACATGCTGCCGAGCCTCAGGAATGAAATCAAGGCCTTAGATCTCTTCTAATATTCAATTTTTAATTGCAGTTTCAGTCTTTGGCACCTGTGCATGGATCTGTGACTAAAATTAGTCTAATATGCCTTTAGAAATTCAGTAGTGTCAGTAGTGTACTGTTTTTCAAAACAGCTGCCAAATTCTGTGTAAATTTTCACAGAGCACAGGAAGGATAACTTCTTCTGTTTTCAGACATATATACAAACACATATGGAGGAGGAGGAGTAGTTGCTTCTGGTGTTGAAGAAACTACAGGGGTTGGCTATGGCACTGGTACTGGTTACGGAACAGCTGGAGGAATTTCTGGAACAGGTGAAGTGAAAGGATCAACTGGAGGAACATTTAAAGAGTATCGAGAAGGAGGGGTGAACATGGCCTTCCTAGACAACTACTTCTCTGAGGTAACTGCCTGATCTTTGCGGTATATCTGTGAGCCTACTGTTAGATTCTCCTTTCCAACTTACATGGTGAAAATCCAAGATAACTCCACTCAAATTAAAATTTCCATGATATGAGACTGGTGTGAGAACAAAGCTGACCATGCTAGTAGGAAAAACTACGACAGTTAGCAGTACCACTTTTGATCTGCTGCCATGGTAGGTTTGATTGTTCAATGGCCTTTTTGTAAAACCGATGGACACTTCAGGTATGGGTAGCAAGCAAATAAATTATTGCAGCTTCATAGTAGACCACCAAATTTATATATTTGTCATCTTTTTCAGTGTAGAGTTTAATAATAACTTCGTGAAATTGTTCACATGTTTCCTCTACAGCTTGTTTAATAAAGTCACTTTAATCATTAAAAAACTGTGAACACCAGTTCACTTTCTTCCATTTTTTTATTGGCGTTTCTATTCCCTAAAATAATTACTAACAGCGAGTGGCACAAATATGCAGCTTTGTAATTGGCAACAAATTAATTAGCCTTTAAATACGGGATTAAAAAATCTATGATGTTTGCAAGATTAATGCATTAATAGAATAAATTTTCATAATTATCATGAACATGCATAAATACTATGATTGCATATGTCACCAAAATATCTATTAATATATAAGGATTGCTGTCTTGAAGTCTCGAACATGGACTTCCTCCAGACCACAGTCTACCTGCCTAGTCTGGGAGCTCTACATATTAATTGTCTGCCAGTCATAAACCTCTACAGATTATTCCTGCTGACTATCTCAATCTCCAAACACTCTGTCCCTCCCTTACAGGCCACTCCTTTTGTCTTTCCCTGCTTCCTATAACTTGATTCCACACTCATTTTAAGTTCTCTTTTCTGCCTGATCCCTCTGCACAGACTACCCCACCATCCCCAATGCCATCCCAAATCAGTGATCTCCATCCTGAGATCAAAATGGATTTTCTCTCTAGGCTCACAAAACTTTCTCTACTGCGGCCAACCCTCCATCTCCTCCCCTTTGTTCTAGACTCTCCACTGCTCCTCTTGCCATCCTGCTTTGTTCCTTTTCCTACCACTTCATTCAGATATTGCTGCACAAACAGCAGATTTGTTCCCCTGACTCTTTTAATCTTTCTCTTCACTCCACAGTCAAGCTCACTGAAAACAGACCAAATTTGAGATTCCAAGTGTTTGCAGAAACACAAATAAAACAACAGTAACATCTGAATAGAACTTATTTCAAGGTTACAAAAATGTTGATTATATAATTTGTTCTGCTGGTGTCTCAGTTTTCAAGTCAGTTGAGCCTTACTGTGTTTAAGGAAACCTTACCCTGGTTTGAGTTTTCATGGTCAAAAACCTGATAAAAAGCCACTCTCTCCTTTTTTGTTTCTTTATTTGTTTGCAAACTACAGAAAGCATTTGTGTATGCAGATGAAGATGAAGGTCGGCCAGCAAATGACTGCCTATTAATATATGATCATGAAGGAGTTGGTACTCCTGTTGGCTCTGTGGGTTGCTGCAGTTTTATTGGAGAAGATACAGATGAAACATATTTGGATACATTAGGACCAAAATTCAAGACCTTGGCAGAGATCTGTCTGGGCAAAGAGATCGAACCTTTCCCTGATGTCAATCCACCCTGGCCATGTGTTAACGTCACCTTTCCCAACCCTGAAAGTGATCTAAATCTCCCGCCACCTGGAACCACCATCATTGTCAATGGAGGTGCACCTATGCCTCCCCCGGTTGGCACTACAACGGTTGTTACTGAAAACACCTACACATCTGGGTCAGCCATACAGCACTCAAGGCCAATGCCAGATCCTTTGCTCCACGGCAACATGACGGTGACTGAGACCTACACCTCCGGCTCCCCCTCAATTTGCATTGACCCTCTGCGTGCATCCAATGTTGTTGTAACAGAAAGGGTTGTCGGTCCTGCATCTGCTTCTGATTTGCGTGGGATGCTAGATATCCCCGATATCACAGATGGGTCCAATGTTATCGTCACAGAAAGATTAATTGCACCTAACTCCCGGCTCCCGACCTCTCTGAGCATTCCCGATTTGGTAGATGGGTCGAATGTGGTAGTGACAGAAAGAGTGTTCAGGCCTGCTTCCGGCATGCCAGGCAGCTTAATAAATATTCCTTCAGAATTAACAAATGCCCACAACATGGTGGTCACCGAGAGGGTAGTATCAGGGTCTGGGATGAGCAGCATGGGGGGAGCAAATCTGGGGAGTATGAGTAGCACAGGTCAGATGCTCAGTGCTGACTGTCACCTTGGCCAACCAATGGGCACAGCATCCCCCAGCACCTCCCGGAGAAGAGTGACAAAGTACAGCAGCATGCAATACTCCAGCCAGTAAGGCCTCTGACAGTACCCCTTCCTGCTGAAATCACCATTTGCACCAACACTCATTAGCTGCCACCCACCAAGAATAGTTATTATTTATAACCAGGAAATAGCACTAAAATTTCAGAGATTCCTACTTGTGTAAGGATCTCTGAAGAGTGCTCCATCTCAAGGTCAAACACAGGGCTTTGTCAGTGAAGGGAAAGTTGAAGTTAGCTTTAAATTTACCATTCTCTCTCCGCATAGAATACAAGCGTACAAACAGATACTTCTCATTTTGGAGGGAGATCTGATTAACTGCATGGAGCAGTGAGAGAGGTTCCTTGTATGCATACAGTATCGGTATGAATTTATGTGATATAAACGAATGCTAAAACACTGCACTGCTGGGGGATCTCCCACAATAAGCAGATTTGGGTTAATAGCCCCTCACTGACAAGACAAGAAAAGAATGTAATTGATAATTAGTCAGCTCAAGACTAAATAAGCACTTTCAAATGCATCGTTTTACATTGCATATTATTCAAGAAGTGGTGTAAAATGGCACAACCATTTCTCCCATCACCAACAATAGTTATAAATAATAATCCTATAAACACAATGCATTTTCATTGCTGCCTGAAGTTCTCAGTAAAACAAACACTGCCATGGCCTGCCATGATGTTATTCTCACGGAAACGAGTGTGACCAGAAAACCACTGCAGCTGGCACTGCTGTGTTGACACTGCCACCCAGGAAGACATTGGCTTCACCTTTTCTCCATCACTGTTACAGCTTTACTTAAATCTAAAAGGACTTCAGTGGCAACCAGGAGCTCTTAGTCAGATTTTTGTGCCAAATTCCGACTACCATTTAAAACTCCAATGTCAGGTTGTATTAAGAGGGCTATAATATGATGTGCCAATCCTCTTTTCAAATACTGACAATAAAGTCTTAGAAGCTTTCTAATGTGGGGAAGGAAATAGCAAGCATTGTATCACTGACACTGGTAGCTAAAGTTCTTCAGGAAAAAAAAAGCACTTCGGAGCAATATAAATTTGCTAATAAGCCATGTGGAGAATTTTTATTACGTATGTCAATGTATTTTGCATTGATATTTTGAAAGTTTATTTGAATGTGTTAATTGAAAAAGTCTTTATGATACTATAATCTTAATTAAATCTGGCTTTTATTTTCCCACAAAAACAGCTCTACTAGACTCTGTTATTCTAATAATACCTTTAAGTGTCTTAGCATATGATCTGAAGGAGTACTGAAATATAGCATCTATCTCATTTTACTTGTGTATCATATGTAAAGTAGTCATAGTTATCATCATAGTTATCATATGTAAAGTAACCATAACATCGCTTAGGTGTAAATACAATAGAGCTATACGGATGGACTGGCTTTTTTTGCTAGACCAACAAATCCATAGTTTCCTCTCAAATTTTGCTTCTTCAGCTTTGATGGATGGGTTAATGAAAAGGCTAAGGCTTGTCTGTGAACTTCCCACTCTATAAAGTGGAAAAGAAACTTTGGGTTGCATATCCAGCTTAACTTATCTAAGAAGAACTGGGAGACAAGTTTCTGAGTCAGACACCAGGAAAAGGCTTTTTGAAAGATGCTTTCAGAAATATGACTAGATCCACTGTCAAAGACAATCTGCAGTGCCCTTTGAGTCAATGCAACTGCTATTAACACTAGTAATCCCCAGGAGTCATGATCAAATCCAATGCTACCTCGATGAAGGGTCCCTTCCAGGGCTTCAAATTCTTTATAAGACAGTTGTACTAGATGCTCTTCCCATATCTGAAGTATTGCTATTTTTATTTCACCCTGTAGCCTGATTATCTTAGGTATCACTAAAATTGCATTGACTTCAGTGGTATTAGTCTCTCCCATATGTTATGTTGTTATTCACCAGCTATAAGTTTAGTTTCTAGAACTATTCATTAAAGAAGAAAATAGGTACTAATACATAAATCTGTACCCTGGAGAATTTGTGCTAAAATTCACTAAAATGCTGACAAGCTCTCTTTTATTTTGCTAGCCACCTATTTACACACAAAAAAAAAGCAAATATTTGAAATAGCTATGACACTCTGGACATTTAGAAAGACTATGCAATACAGTAAAAGCCCGCTAGAGTATTTTTTTAGCGTGAAAAAAAAAAAAAAAGCCTTGTGTAAATATTTCCATAATCATCTATGCAAAACAGAAATATTTTTCCTAATTGTGATTCAAAAGTAATAAAAGTAGTCTTTGGGATCACATGCTGAATTCTTTGTGGCCCTCTTGAACAGGGATACTGTGTGAAATATGAGTGTCTGAACTAACTGGTCTCTTGTATGTCTAGAAATACAAAGGGTAGAAATTAATAGAGAAAAAGTTGTTTCAAAGGACAGATTTTGGTTATGTAGTGATTATCTATGTCTAGCACTATCTTTTAGCAACTTATTAAAGATCAATAGCTTATTATTTAATGCAATTTCTTGAAATATTTCTAGCATTTTTTAATATTGGTTTCTCACATCAAACAGCAATCACATCATCCCTCGGCGCATTTCCAGTGCATCTCTGCATATTAATTTTTATTGCTGCATAATTTTTGCAAACTTTCTTAAAATTTCTTTCTTAGTGAGATGTGGATTATCTTTAGGTTACTACAAATTCTGGATGAAAAATGTACATGAAGATGTGAACAAATATTTGGTTCATTAAAAATTCTATGTGAATTCTTTTTCTAGCTTTATTATTAAAAATTAGCAAAGACTTTTATCCTGACTAGTAGATATCAGTTTCATTTGTTTTCCTTCAGTTGTAAGTTAGAAGACCACTTGCTGTCTACCTTTAATCATATCATTTAGTAAAGAAGAATGAGTGGTTTTCAGGAAAGAAAGACAATTTTGAGTAGTGGTTACCAATCCTGCTCTAAACCACTCAAGCAAAAATATCTCATTAAAGTGTTGGCAGCATGCAACACCAAGCTATAGCTTCCTTGTTTTTTACTTGGGTTTTGTGGAGCAGGGTCCTGCAGTTTTACACAGCCTCATGCAATTTTATACAGGCTCTTTCAGATCTTGGCATCATGAAAAGTATACTGCCATGGAAGAAAACAGATCCACAAGGTGAGGGTCTCATTAGAATCCTATCTTAGGAACACTGTTTGAATTTGAACTACAGGTTTCAATACTTTTTATTCTTTCCTGATTTAGTGGTACTGAACAGCACATTTAAACTGTTGTGAGCAGCACCTACTATGTGCAATATTAAAACACATAATTTAAGAAAAAATAAACAAAACCAAGACTATTATTTTGCTTGAACTGACATAACAGTGTAATTCAAATGCTCCTCACTACTGAGTAACCAAATGCATTATTTTCATTTTTCATTTTATTTAAAATATCATTAATATTATAGTGCTATTGTGTTTACATAAATACAAATATTAGAGCTTTGTAATAATTTCTGAATGGCACTGAAAAAAATACAATAAATAATCATTTGGAATGTCATGTTTTAAGCAGAGTGGCTCAGGATTATTCTTTTTCCCCATTTATAAGTAGGAAACTTAGTTTCCATAAAACCTGCTAGATTGCACAAGAAAACTCTGGGTTTAATTTTCTTTTGTAAAGAAAAAAATCATTAAACAGAAGGTCTTGATTTACAAAGTCAGGGCATTCCAGGGTGAAACTATTTCATGTGTCAAACTGATTAAGATACTTTGGTTTAGGTTGTCAAGCAGAAACTTGTGTCAGGCCTCACAAGAACTCTGATACAATTTCCTCAAGCCATCATTCTCTGTGATGTTCTCTCTCTTTAGATGCTCTTTTCTGTGACACAGTTGTATCCTGCAACTCCAAATTGCCTTAGAGGTGCTATAGATTTATGCTGGAGCACAAGCCATAGAGAAGAAAGAGAGCACAAGACACTTGAATTACAGTATTTGGGCAGTACAGGCATTGCAGGTACATTCAGTGCATAGAGATCAAGATAAGTTGAACCAAGGAAAACTACTTTGGTCTTAAGAGTAAAAACTGAACATTTTGATTTTTCTGAATCAAATTTCCTTTTAATATTCCAGGCCAGTATTGGTTATAATTATTTTTTTTTTGTATAGATATTTTCCATAAATGCTTATCTGAACGCAGCAGAAGAGTAAATATTTGATTCAAATACTTAATGAATGAGTCAAAATATAGGTAAGCTGAAAAGTAATTTTGTATCTGCAGGCTCTGATCTTGCAGTGATCCAGTACCAAAGATCTGGGCAAGGGTCTGTCCATGTGCCAGTGAATGCAGGCTCAGGTTGTCAGTGAGGTGAATCACCTTATGACTCAAGAAACAAAGATCCCCTCAGTACATGTTATAAGACCTTGGTAAGTTGTTTAATTTTTCTGTTTTCAATAAATTGTCTTTGAAAAGTGGAATGGCAATTTAATCTCTTCCTCTTAGGAATATGATAATAAATTCATCCATATTTGGAAGATGCTGAGGCATTAAGGTGTTTTCAAAATACATACAGGCCCACTGTGAGCAATGTGCCTGTAGCATGCATACAGAGGACAGTTCTCAATTCAGACATTCTTATGCTGAATGTCTATTAAAATAAGTGCCTTTTGACTGTAAAATCCACTCTAGATCAATTATTCATATATAAATAACTGCTACTGGACATGCAAAGTTTATTAATAATAGTAGAAAAGTAATGCTTTTCTTGTGTTGTTTCTGGGTTTAAATATCTGACTTGATTCCTTTGGTTAGTATATTACTGAATAAAAATTACCATGGTAGGCTCTAGGTGTACCATCAACAGACTGATCAAGGAAGTAGAGAAATTCATTTGTAACAGTTCTATAACTACAAACTAAGTAGCCTCATCTGGGTGAGTACTAGGGGCTGGACAGCAAACAATGGCCAGGCTTGAACATGCTTTCTAATGGTATCTCCCATTGTCATTGTCAGAGGCAGAATGAAAAGAAATACACCCATTTTCCTTTGAAGTCTTCTCAGTTATGCTCCACTGCCATGCGATGGGTGCTTTCAATTTTATTATGCCCAGATCTGGAAACTGAGCAAGAGTACTGCCAGTGATTGCAAATAGCTTCCTCCACCACCTTCAAGAAGTTGCTTAGTCTCAGTTCTAGGAGATTGCATGGGATTTTCACTTTTATAGAGGAAACGTCTGAAAGCATCTGAAATAGGCAAGTCTTAATGTAAAGTAGCCAGCCTTAACACTAATGTTAACCATTATGCTTTGCACTTTCTTACATTCATAGATGTGTAACCATTAGGAAAAAAAATGAATGCAGCCATTGGATCATTGGGGATTTTTGCTTTTTGCCACCAAAATCAGAATGTATTTAAATTCAACACAGTACCAGTAGTCTCAAGGTGATATGCTACATATCTTGTAACCATCCTACAATGAAACATGCATGTCCACAGCTGACTCTGACAGAAGTCTCACCAGACTCAGCTCTTCTTTTGTTCCATCACCATTTGTGATTCAGAGTATCTCTGTAAATGCTTTTAGCAATATAATTTCTTCAAAAGGAAAATATCAGTAGCATGTGTGAAAACTACTTTGGTGTCATCCTTAACATTTCATTTTTCTAAGAAAATCCTGTGTAGACATTTTTAACAGAAACATAAGTCCACTGAAGAATAAAATTGACAGTTATAAAATGTGACAGATTTGCAGCACCTTACACTAATTTAGATGTGTGCATTTCAGCATAATATGTCACAAGCTGTTCCATACCAGATACCATAAATGCTGCAGACAAAATCAACCACAGAAGTTTCATCTCAAAAGTTCCACTAGCTTCACAATGCATACCATGAGCTAAGAGCTTGCAGGACAAAGTTAGCATATAGAATCACAGAATCATAGAATAGTTAGGGTTGGAAAGGACCCTGAGATCATCTAGTTACAACACCCCTGCCATGGGCACGGATACCTCCCACTAAACCATGGCACCCAAGGCTATGTCCAACCCAGCCTTGAACACTGCCAGCGATGGAGCACTCATGGCTTCCCTGGGCAGCCCATTCCAGTGCCTCACCACCCTCACAGTAAAGAAATTCTTCCTCATATCCAATCTAAACTTCCTCTGTTTAAGTTTGAACACATTACTCCTTTTCCTATCACTACAGTCCCTAATGAAGAGTCCCTCCCCAGCATCCCTATAGGCCCCCTTCAGATACTGGAAGG
>JAOEHY010012296.1:0-31831 GCA_025447955.1 Psilopsiagon aurifrons
GGGGAGAAGGGAAGCACACTTGAGCTGTCAATTTGCATATAAAACTGGATAACAAAGAAAAATTGGACAATTCACATGTAAGCCTTTACTGTTTGCTCACTTTTTCCCAGGGTATTAGGGGGAATAATCTTGACACCTGAACATTTGCATACCAGTTGAGTAGGTTAAATCACATTCTGCTGCAAAGACCTGAGTGTTTCAGAACTTCAGTTTAACAGGTTCTTGCAGTTCTTAAGTGTAACAGTCCCCAAATAGGGCAGAAAGAGCTGTAGGAGATCCTTTTAGAAGAACTGTTCACCGTTTATAATCATAGGTAAGTGTAGTAGCATCAGGTAAGAACTTACTGGACTAAGAACTACAGTTAATGGAAGAAGGACAAAGGTTTGAGTTAGAATGAACTAAGCCAATGCTTAGTACATACAGACCCCTTTAAGCAAATGCCAGATTTTAACAAAGTACAAATGATCAAACACAAGCCCAAAGTGGAAAGCTTTGAGGCTGGGCAGAAGTGCGAGTCTCCGCTTCTTGAGAAAAGCACAGGTGAAATGACTTTAGGAAAAGAAAGCCACTGCAGCTACTATAAGATTTAAAACAGAACACAGCTGCTTTCATCAAACTGGATCAATTTTGTTCTGAGTCTTCTAACACCTTGCAATAGCAAGTCGTCATGCCCACATCTTGCCACATTTACTTACATACCTACCACATCACATCTGCTGATAAAGTAACCAATCATGTCTTGCCCTGGTCACAGCAGACCTCTGTTACTATGTCAATCAATTAACTCAAGCAGTGGTGATTCTTTGGGTAGATATTATGATTTAGGAAGTGACCCCATTTGGATATCACAGCATTACTATATGACAACATTAATTTTTCTTTTAAGACTTTGGAAAATTTGCCTATAAGTTCTACAAAAAGAGTATGGAAAGACAGATTCTGAAGACCTGCTTTCATAAGCCAGAAAATGCAATAAGCAAACAGGGGAAAGAAAACCATCACCTTGAAATATTTCATAGCATCCTTCTTTTATCTTCCCCCTTCTAATCCAGAATCCTTCTGTTTTAGTCAAGGCACAGGGAGACACATCCTTGAAATGAATCAGAGCTATGTAACTGAAAGAAGCTGTTTTCTACAGGTCCTCTTCCTTCTCTGGTGAAATAAAATGAGGAAGGTGATAAGAAGACAATTTGCTAGTAAAAGTAGTTCAGTTGTGAGTCAAACCCAAACCCACTACTTCTGTTACTTGCATTCCTTGTTAAATGTGGCTGAGTAACAAGTCAAGCTTTTTAAAGGCAATTGCTAATTGAACACATCAGATTTTCTCATGTGCCTGGTGTTACTGGGGTTGGAGTCATTAAAAGCTGAATGCCTACAATTGTGCTGAGAGATGACAGATCCTCTTTAAACAGGGATATTTATAGCACTTGGCGCACTCTTAAAAGAAAACAGAAATCAAACCAACAAAACAACCACCAAACAAAAAAAAAAGCCCCAAAACCTATCCACTCACCCCTCCCTCCCCCCAAAAGAATAAAATCTAAACCCCCAAAACATAAACCACCAAAAAAGCCCAACAAACCAACTGCAAACAGGTTCTACCTGGTTTCTCCTACCAGAAATAAAACTCAGTTGTGAGCCCTGTTTTACCAGTCATCTTAGCCTCAGTGCCCACTTCCATTTCCCACCCACATTATCTAACTCTGAAGTACTACCAAAAAAAATATTTAAGAAACAGCAATGACAGTTTTATTTTTGCTGAGATTCAGTCCCATCAAGAAGGGACAACAGGAGCACTTCCGCAGAGCATCTTTTGGGCTCTGCCTGTGGGTATTTGGTACATTATGAGATACCAAGGAACAGCATTTTGTGATTGCACCGGTCTTACTACAGGGTTTTGGGAGGGAGGGGGAAAACTAGCATGGAAAAATGAAGGGATAAAGGAATCAAAAAGTCAATCACATGTCAGTAGATGGCTTGTCAGGACACTTCTCAGGCCCTGTCCTGCACCTAACCAGCACAGTCTGTCCTGTCTTCTCATTAAACTCCATTTTCCTGAGAAGGGAACTCCCTGTTCTGGGTGTTTGTCTGCTCTTGTATGTGTTCAGGGCTCTAACTACCAGCAAATGGCACTAATATGGGTCTGTAAGTGAGCATGTGATCACTAGCAAATATTAAGCAAGGCTTGCTGGTAAGTGGGTGAAGCACCCTGGGAGCCAACATCTGTCTGTCTTGAAGAGTGACACCACTGGAGGAGGTGGCTATGGATGGATCAGTGGCTTCCTAGCCAGCTGCTTGTGAGACCATAGGGCCTAGAGTCAATGACATCCCCCTCATGCACCTGTGTCTCTCTACTGACAAGATCATGGGGGCCTGGTTATCAGAAGAACCCAGGGTTTTCAGACAAGCTGTGCATGGGCACAGGTTTAGACCAGCTGGATGGCACTGTGGGCTCAAATGTCCATGTGCCAAAACTAGGAAGACTGGGGTCCAGGGGCTAGTCCTGCTAGTCCACATGGCTAAGTCCAGCTGCTGGAGAGATCCACATTATACATGTAATTATAATTACTATTAATTAATTGCAATTATTGGCAGCAACTCTATAATTTCCAGTGATTAATATATACTAATGATATATAATTAATTGACAATACATCATTAATGGTTTGTGTGTGAATATATATTATATATCTCAAGAGGGACGGATACATATAATTATGTATTAATGTTTCACGCTAGAAGACCTTCATCTTATTCAGCCAGAGAGGAGACCAGGATGAGGCCACTGGTGCCATGTGTGTACCTGCCTGTGTTGATCTGTGTGGTCAGCCAGGCACTTGTGTGGTGTACACATTCAAGGTTTGCGTGTAGGGTGTGCGTGTACACGCACATGTGCCTATTGGGAACACACCCTCAGCCCCACCACTGTTTGGAACCAGGGTGATGGAGCCACAGCAGCCTCCCCTGTGTTGGGCTACTACACCCAGTCCCCCCCAGAATAAAGAATACATCTAGAGTTCTCTATATATTCTAGATGTTCTTATAACCATCCACTCTGTAAAAACAACTAGTCACAACATCACCTCTGAGAAGTGCTTTTTACCCTGTCCATTAGATAAATACAGCTTTTTCAATGGCTATGCTCTTTTGTTTTTCTCTGTACCAGCACTCACTGTAGCTCACATGCTTGCTGGAAGACAAAGCCTACCACATAATTTAGTGGTATCTGCTAAAAAAATCCCTTGATATCCGAAACTTTTGAAGTGATATACTTCAAATTAGCAGCTAATCTTATAGTTTACTTGAAAGGCTTTGTTCTCACCCAAGAGAATTGAAAATAAATACAGCAATGCATTTTGTTGCATGAGAGAGGAAGAAGCAGAAACAATACAATCTAAAAATGTTTTGATTAACTGTATGTTAGGCAAACCAATCAGCTAAGGTAAGCTATTAGAGAAACATACACATACTTCCCAAAGAGCATAACCCACCTGGATGGCTACTACCAACAGCCTCATCAAAAAGGCTGACTGAAAGCACTGACTCTCAGCCAAGTGACCAACTACTGACTGACTTACGAACAGCAGTTTCTGCCCGTCACATGAGCACTGTGCCTATGCTTTCCAGAAGGGGTTAAGATTCTGTACAAGCCCATATTTCTTCCTCTGCCCTTGCCTAGAGAGTGAAGACAGCCCTCAAAGCTGTTTGACCAAAAGCAGAACAAAGTCTCATTAAGTTTTCAGACAGGCTTTCACACACCGCATTTGTTTTAATTCAACACCAGAGCAGAAAAAGAATTTCCAACCTGCATGCCAGGAAACTAATAAAACTCCTCAGCTCCTTACCAATAATCACAGTAGTGCAAAACAACACACTAGCTATCTTAAGCACAGAAAAATCCTGACGAAGAAGCATTTTGATATTAAAGACAGAGAAGAAAATATTCCCTGCTGATGAATTCTTATTTCATTGGTAACTGTCATGATCACTGTGTGCTACCTAAATTCACCAGCAAGACAGTAAGGAACCTCAGAGTTTTATTCCTTCCCATAATGTGGAAGAAACTAAGCACTGGCAGCTCTGCTCATGCTTTCCTGTTGCCACCTCCTCTCCAAAGATACAACTGGTTTTCCAAGTCAGATACTGCTGTACTTGTATGAAGGTCCTGACAAATTAAAATACTTCCTAACTTCTCAGAAATCCAATAGCAAAATTAATATATCTGATTCCCATTTCTTACTTTCCCACTCAGGGCCATACACTGAGGATGCATAGCCACCTAATGCAGATCAGCCAGTCATTTGTATTAATGATTTCTTTTTCAAGAAACCTTTCAACCTGAATACAGAGTCCTTTGCTGCCACGACAAACTGTGCCCTTACAAACTGCAGTTATTAAACCTCACCTCTGCCTTCTCTGGTAAGAAATATTTATTCCCCTGGCTCTTTTGTCCACTGGTCAGATTTCCTCCTATTTTTCATCTGGTTCAAGAAGCAGAGATTAGGGTAAGCTTTCTGTGAGGAGCAACAGAATGGAAAATTCCATTACAGGGAAAAAAAAAAAAAAAAAAAAGAAAAAAGAAAAGGAAAAACAAACACCACCTTTAAAAGAAGAAGGTGTCATAGTTTGGTTCCACTGGCAGCACCACAAATGTTAGCTAGAGCTAGATCTGCTAGATACAGCTCCAAGACTCAAAAAAAACCAAGGGTTCTGTGAAACTGCCCCAGCACAACTGATTCTCCAGAGCTGCAGGAAAGCAGTACCAAGTGGCTGGTTTCAGTCTGTGTAATTTACATATCAAGTATTAGATTTTTAATGAGCTCCTTTTCATCTCTCCTTTCCTGTCACCAGTTCCCCAAACAAACATAAAGTCCATATGGACTGAATCAAGGAAGTTTCAGGTCTATGCTTTCAGGAAGAAATGCCATAAGGGATGACAAAGTTGAAATCCACAATCTAAACCTGTGGGAAGCATCCAGCCAGAGTGTAAAACAGGTTGCTTACTTAGAGGAATCAATTTTTCTAAAGAAGTTAAAGCAATGGTGTAGACCTGCCTGAGTAAGAGTCATATGCCAAGGCAAGACTGTGTTTTGACTTAGGAAGGAAAAAAGGAAAAGCAGAAGACCAAAGTGCGCAGATCAAAACACTGGATCTCAGCCCAGCAAAGCCAAGGGGGAAGAAGAGGGGAAGATGAGAGGAAAAAACCTTACTTGGCTGATTAAATATCATCTCTCAACTGCGATTCAAGTTTCTCAGAGCTAAGCTCACATAGACAAGTGACTGGCTCCTCTCCTCACTTTGCTATCTCATGCTACCAGTACTACCCAGAATAAAAGCTATTAGGACAGTAGAAAGGGGCTAAATTTGATACAGAACTCATGTCTTCAGTGCAAGAGAAAACCTACACACCTACCCTTCAAAATACTTTCGTATGTGTATATGCATACATGTGCACATATTCAAGCCATGAGTGTGCGTGTGTGCATGTGTGTCTGTGTTACTAGAACTACAAGCAAACTCATTCAGTTACTATTTTGTTACCCTCATGTTATAAGAATTTCAGGAGATGGCAGACAAGAAAGCAGCCTCAGCCTTAAAAAGGAGATTGCTTCAGAAGTACTTAATTTAAGCCTAAGGACTAGCAGTACAGACCACTAACACCCCGTCTAAAGCACTGGCTACATTCAGGTTTTCAGCCACTGGGAGAGCAGGTTTTAACTCCTGGGAACAAGCCAGGAAATGACATGGTATCATAAACTGCAACCAGCATCACACTTAACTGAACAGCTGCATTTTCCAGAAGTCACAGGATCTATCCTTCTCAAAATCCACAGGAACTGACTAGCTGAGGTTTAGATCTCCCACATTTAAAATAGACAAATCCTAAAGGAGTTTAAGTTGTCATAGAAAGGACTTTGACTCCAGGTGTGCCTAGGACCCTCTGCATTGCCCCAGATCTGTCCCTTGGATTTCATTCCCAGCATGACTCTTTCGCTGCAGAGGCCCACTGCTTCATCTTAACTCCTTTCTCTTACTCCACTGAAAATCACAGTTACCTAGAAAGAACACTTTTTGAGCCCAGATAGATCCATTTCCTCTAAACCCACCCAGAATATCAAACAGTGCGTAATCATGGAGCAACACACTTGCACCTGTGCAGGAGTAGCTGGAGTACAGCATACGGTTGATGTAGACTGACTATTTCTGGTAGCCCCCCTTCCCTCTATCCCTTGTCATGATCTCTCACAAGGGTGTTATTGTGCATCAGCAAGGTAAAGGACAATAACACAGGCAGCTTTTGTACTCTCAGTCACAATTCAGGGTACCCCTGAGGAGAAGGACTTGGGGATGAAAGACTGGATATGAGCTGCCAGTGTGTGCTCACAGCCCAGAAGGCCAACTCTATCTTAGGCTGGGCCAAAGAAGCACGACTAGCAGGTGGAGGGAGGTGATCCTGCTCCTCTACTCTGCCCTCATGAGACCCCATCTGGAGTACTGTGTTTAGCTCTGGAGTTCTTAGTACAGAAAAAACAATGACCTCTTGGAGAGGGTCCAGAGAAGGGCCACAGAAATGATCAGAAGGATGGAGCACCTCTCCTATGAGTAATGGCTGAGAGAGTTGGGCTTGTTCAGGCCAGAGAAGAGAAAGCTCCAGGAAGACCTTATTGAGGCCTTTCAGTTCTTCAAAGGGGCCATAAGAAAGACAGGGGACAGACTTTATAGCAGAGCCTGTTGCGACAGGAAGACGGGTAAAGGTTTTCAACTAAAAGAGGGGACAGTTGGGCTGGATATGAGGAAAAAATTCCTTAAAATGAGGGTGATAAAATATCAGTACAGGTTGCCCAGAGAGGTGATAGATGCCCTATCCCTGTAGACATTCAAGGCCAGGTTGGATGCGGTTCTCGGCAACCTGATCTAGTTGAAGATGTCCCTGTTCACTGCAAGGGGGCTGGAATAGATGACCTTTGAATGTCCCTTGCAACCCACACTATTCTATGATTGTATGAAAACAGAGATCAGTTCATGCTGATAGGATGACTTTAAGGCTTAAAAGAACCAGACCAGTCAAATTGAGCCACCAGGCTGCTACCAAAGTAGCGACATTTTCACAGAAGTGGAAAAATGCAAGATACTAGCAAACAGGAACCAGGATGGACCAAGAGACAATTCTTGCAGTCCCCTTCCTTCAGTTTTGGCAGACTTTAAGAGCTACAGGTCTTCCTTACCAGGAAGCACAGGCAACTTGCTTATTTCTAGAGAAGAATCCTTGTTCTGGTTAACTGAAGAGGCACAGCTCTGGATTGAACATGTTCTAGAATAACAGTGGAAGATCTGAGGCAGGCTATGGGCACAGTAACATCTTATGTTTTTCTTGAAAAGCTTAAATTCAATTGATTGCGATACTGCCCCTCTACTCTGCTCTTGTGAAACCTCACTTGAAGTATTGTGTGCAGTTCTGGTGTCCCCAACATAAAAAAGACATGGAAGTGTTAGAACAAGTCCAGAGGAGAGCCATGAGGTTGATCAGGGGACTGGAGCACCTCCCGTATGAAGATAGGATGAGAAAGTTGGGGCTGTTGAGCCTGAAGAAAAGAAGGCTGTGTGGAGACCCCATAGCAGCCTTCCAATATCTGAAGGGGGCCTATAGGGATGCTAGGGAGGGACTTTTCGTTAGGGACTGTAGTGAGAGGACAAGGGGTAATGGGTTCAAACTTAAACAGGGGAGGTTTAGATTGGATATGAGGAAGAAATTCTTTACTGTAAGGGTGGTGAGGCACTGGAATGGGTTGCCCAAGGAAGGTGTGAATGCTTCATCTGTGGCGGTGTTCAAGACCAGGTTGGACATAGCCTTGGGTTATATGGTTTAGTGTGAGGTGTCCCTGCCCATGGCAGGGGGTTGGAACTAGATGATGTTAAGGTCCTTTCCAACACTATCTATTCTATGGTTCTATTTAGAAAAAAAAAAAACAAACAAAAAACAAAACACAAAAACAACCCTAAACTCCTTCTTACAGCCTACCACTTCCTATGGGAAATAAACCACTTTCTAAGACGAGAGCTTTCCCAGTGTATATTTCAGTCCTGAGGAGCAGGGCCTAAGCCCTTGAAGTGCAGAGTCCTAGACAGGTATGGTGAGTCTGAACAGAGATTGAGCCCAAAGCCAAACCCCTCCAGGGCCCATACCAAGCCTAGCAAACATGGTGCATGCAACAACAGACATACCTGTGCTAGCTGCAACTACATTTTCTGTACGTCATTCTAATACCCCATACCAATCCTTAAAGAATTTCTATTAAAAATAGTAATAAAACTTAAATGTATACCAGCTTGCCAAAACCTCTGCAGAAGCTTGAAAACCCCTCAAGGAAGTCAGTTATTGCACAACCACAGTTCTGCATGTTCTTTACTTCTTCAAAGAATTCACAGCCATTGGAGGAGTATCAGGGTGTTAGCTTATAGTTTAATTAAATTAATTCCATAACTAGCATAAAAATGTTAATTTCTAAACTTTCATTTCAGATAGGAAAGGCAAAGGGCAATGCATGCCTAGGTGGCTAAGTTCTGTGGGTAGCACATACTAATTCCACTCTGCAATAAAAAGGCAAGAGAAGGTTAACGCACATTTAGCTGTATCTGCATTTCTGATTACAATAACCCTTCATTAGAGCTCAAAGATACTGACTCCTAAGTTAATTTCAAAGCCTGGCAGACAGAGAAATAAGAGGCTAACTTCAGTCCTCTGCGCCTTCTAAGCACAACATGTAGACACAGCAAACAAAAGAAACCCCAATGTTATTCCACTGAATAGCCATATCATCCATTTTCATGGTAGAAATAAGTTTTGACTTGAATTACATGTTTTCAAGTATCTGAAATGCAAACTGGAAACAAAGTGTGGTGCTTATTTTGAAATTTTACAGTTTGAAAGGTTGGTTATGACAGCAAAACTTTTTACCACTAACTCTCATTCATTATGTGCAGCCACCACAATCATAATTGCAGGGAGTTGTTTTTTAGAACTAGCAAGCATATTTATTGGTGTATCAGAAATAGCTTATTTTTCATAGTTATAACCATAAGGGCTCCAAATGGAAGATGAGCATCACCAAGTGGGAGGCTGGAGATACAGAATAGAAACATGAAAACCAGCATTAAATTTATTCTCTTCGTTAACGACCAAGACAAACTGTTTACAAGAAAACCTCATCATCTTTCTAAGTCTTTCCTCACTGTCACCAAATGTTGACCCGTATGTGCCCTCTCTTTCTTCCTCCATTCAGCTCCTACACTTCTAGATTTATCCAAGCTATCCAAGTGGCAGTATCAACAAGAAAAATAGAGTATTTAGGAGGGGTATTTTTCCACAAGGATGTTGCAGGCAGTGCCAAGGATGTACTTCCAACTCACAGTGGAGTAAGGCTGCTGTCAGCCAAGCTCAAGTAGGGCCTGAGGACAACAGCCCTCAAGAGACACCAGTGTATTCTAGCTTCATTGACATTACTGTGTTCCAAAACATATTTAAGTTCACAATTATTACCAAGATTTGGTAGATAGACACAAGACTGGAATTTCTCAGTCACCATGGTGGTTCTCACCATAGTATAAGTCCTTCCAGTGCGCTAGGCTCAAGACAGCCTGAAAATGATGATGCTTTCAGTGCATCTACCTCTCTTACGGCAGACAAACCGTACATTTGCTCCCACACATGTATACAGACAGGAAACTAAATATGCAATTACCCAATTTGCAAGTGTGACACATGTGCAGACATCTTTGAGGACACACCCTTTTAAGCTCCATCCTGTATTTCCCCAAATTTAATTCAGTTTCTTTCCTCCCACAAGCACCCACTCTGCTTGCCAAATTCAATTCTGGAAAAAAACAAGAGATGAGCAGCACTGCTCACTCTGGCTGTTTGTGAACCAAAATGTTTTTTACTCGATTAGTGCATTAGGTAGGTTCATTAAAAGAAAAGCCCAAAAAGATGGCAACAGGAAGACAAAAGTTAAGTCAACCTTTTCCTTTTTTTTTTTAATGGAAGTCACTCAGAGAAGAAAAAAAAAATGGAAAACAGTATTTAAGAACAGGAAAACACATCCAGGGAAGCAGCCCATTCAGTGATTATGTTTTACTGCAACTGGTTATTTTAGGCCACATCAGTACTGCTGTAAAGTAGTAGAGATGAGTACATTGTTTCCCAAGTCATATCAGTGATAAATGACTGAAAATTTAGAAACTGAACCAAACAAGCTTCTCTTGGTTGTCTTCCAATACATACAGCAAGATTGAAGGAAGAGAGAGACTACCTGAAGACTAAAATTACATACCAGCTTACATTTTAGCTTTAAGCTACTGTGGTTACTGACAGAGATAACAGCTGACAGAAATATCGGTATTGGGCATACAGAATAAAATAACTCTTAAAGTAAAGCCCAAGTGAAACAACTGATTTCCATCAAACTGGCCAAGGGCACAAATGCAAAGGGTTGAAAGAAGGTGAGAAAAAGGATGGGAGTAAAGATAAACCAGTTAAGTTTCATAGGAGGATTAGTGTAACACTAGAAAATAAAAATAATAATTAAAAAAAAAATCAGAAATGTAAGATTATGAGAATTTAAATTTGGGGATTCCCCCCCAAAACAGAGTTCATTATGAAGATTATCTCTCTTCTTCCCATCACTTTGGCTAATCTCGAGAGTTAAGTCTTACATAGGACACTTCCGGGTGACCATCGCCTCTGAAACCATGCAACAAGGCGAAGCTGTGAGCTCCCCGAGGCCAAAGTTACGCAAGCCTGGCTGTAGTTGGAGTCTATACACCCACCTCCCTAGGACTATTACCTACAGGCAAGAATTCAGTTACAGGACTAACTTCTGGGGTGCCCAGTCCTTACAAGCCCTGGACCTCAGCGACGTTCATGTGCTGGTTCAAGTGTTAGCAATGGCTGAGGTCACACAGCAGAGGGTAAACAGGGCTAAGCTGGGTTTCTGCCCCTGCCAGGAAGCAGTGCCCCTCTCCAGCTCCCCACCACATGCCACAAGCACCTCCAGCAACCAGACAGGCCCAAATCAACCCCATACAGGAAACCCAGCAGCACTGAAGTGGTTCGGTTCATTTTTATTTGGGAAGGGTGTGCTAGGCCACTTCAGCTGAACAAGAGAGCTGAAATATTTCAAGTATACAGTAAGAGAATTAACCCTAATTTTACCCACAGCAGACTCACAAAAAGGCAAAGTGCTACCAAGAGAAAAGTCAATCAGAAAGACCAACCAAAACTAAGCTAGCTCACAGACTACCACAGACATTAACCTCTGATGCTGCAAGAGAACAATCCTCAGTGTGGGAGCTCTAGATTCACACACACGTAGAGATTTGAGCCATAGACCTATGAACACAGAGCTGCCACCTCAGGGTAGCAGCTCACAGCTTGAAATGATGATCCCGCTAACATCCAGCCCCAAACTCAACCCTTAGCCGTGAAATGACATGTGGTCTTTCAGATTATTCTTGCTGATATTATTTTTATTCATTTTATGGTAAAGTCTTGGGAGCAGAAGCTGTAAAGTTGAAGACTGTCTTCCAGATGGAAACTAGAATGCAGTGCAGCAGTGCCCTCATTCAAAATGAAAGATCCCATGCACCAATATATGTTTAACAAGCAACGGCAACACAATACTAGATTCTAGTCTGTATGGACAATTTCTGGACTATGAGAAAAATAATCTCAGGCTTCTCAAATCCCATTGATTTTCAGGCCTCTCTTCCAAAGAAGAGCCTGGACTCCAGAACACATGGGGATACACGCTGAAACTCCAGATAAAGACAGACATAAACCTCAGTTCATTGTTTCCTGCCACCTGCATCCTGGATAACCTGTGATCATTACAGATCAGCTATCTAACTGACAATCTAAAGAAACCTAAACCCCAAATAGCTATGATCACCTGTTGGAGCTTGATAACCTCCTCTCAAGCTGTTGTATGCATATGTTGTATGTTTATGCATACATAAACAAACACAGTGAATCTGAACTATGTAATTACCTTGTACACTGGGCAACTGTTTATTATTGATATTTTGCAGCTCATTTTTTACCATGAACACATCAATACAAATGAAGAAATATCTTGACCTTCCAAGAGGAAGCGCATTGTGATATGCTACTGCCAAACACCCCCGCCATCAGAGTGCTAATAAGGTAAAAAATTGTGTTGCTTACCCACAAAGTAGGATTTTGGAGCAAAGTAAGGGCTGGCTGCTGCCTCAGGATGACATTCTACAGGCCCAGCCAGAGAGCAGGATACATGGAGCAGGCAGCCCAAGCTCTAGACTTCAGGCACTTACCTGGGTATGGGTCAAGGCTAGGCTAGACTGGAATACTAGTCCACAGATCAGAAACAACAGTGTCCATAGCCAGGCAGTAGCATAACAAATGCCTGTAGAGCAGCTCAAGCAGTACTGAGGGTCCATGGCTGAACTGAACTGAACTGAGCTGAGCTGAACTGGAACTCATGGGCCATGGACAGAGGGTGGCCCCAGGTGAAGGTAGTCAAGGCTGTTATGGCCTATTACTGCCCCGAGAGCCCCTGTAAGAACTGTTTGCATGAGGCAAAACAAGTCTTATGAATAAGTGAACCATAATCCTGCAGCCTGGGGCTTCTTTCAATGTTAAAGTACATAAAAGAACCAGACATAAATGCCATTTTTGAAGCTCCTTTTATGCTCCTGGGGAAAAATTAGTGAGAGCTTTTTCTTCTCCCTCTTCATGTGTTCTTATTTTAAGGTAGAGGCCGTGCAGATAAGATCAAACTTACATGGAAATACCTGTAGGAGAATGATATGTTTGTAAATATAACCTTAGGTGGATATATTTCACACTCTCTGGTCTTCACTGGATGGCATAAAGACTGGTCAAGCATCTACTCTCCTTGCACTGCTCATTAAGCCACCTGCTCCTGAGAGTTAACAAGTTTATGCTGAATTCTGGGGCTTTACGAGGGAAGTTACAGAAGCCTCACCCCAATTTCATCAAGATACTAAACCAAATTACTGGGTTTCCTTTTTGTTTATCAAATACATATTTAGCACTAGTGTTTTTTTCAGCTATAAGAAGTTGACTAGTCTACACTTATCTTTCCGAAGAAAACCCTCCTTCAGGCAGCTTAAAATCTGGAAGTTTAGGATATGCCAGAGGAAGACAAAAATCATAGCTTCTAAGTATCATGCCACATTAGCTGAAAGGAAAAGAGAATCATTATGGCTATTTTGTACAGACCAGCTGGAAAGGCAGCAGGCACAGCACTTGCTACCACATGGCTATTTCAGGACTGCAGATGCTTGGTTCTACCAGCCTCGAGAATCAGCTGCAAAAAAAGGATCCCCAAGGAAAGCATTTTCTTTCTCTACCCAGTGAGAAACCCTGTAACACAGAGACTTGGGAGCAACCAGAAACTTGGCTGTGATGTTCTGCAGGAAGATGCTGTTTTCTCTAAACTTCAAAGGACTCTGGGTTTATACTACACCAAAAACTGCATAGTACTTTTATACAGTCTGATATTTTAAACAGAAAGTGGCGGGGCGTTTCTATAAGAAAGGGTTTCAGAGCACTGAACCAGGCTAAAGACAGAGCACTAAAAGACCCCAGTGACGTGATGGCTGGGACTATAAAAAGCTGCAGCTACGTGGTAGAAGGGTAAAGAAAAAACGTTTAAAGGCTTAATTTTTCCTTTCCCAATTGCTAGGGAGGATGGGAAAGGTAGCAAAGTCTCTAACGGGTTATGAAAGACTACTGCATTAGTTATATAGAAAACAAAAGCATAGACATACTGTGAGAGAACTCAAAACCAACTTATTAAAAATCAGGGATTTGGTGGGTTGTAGTGGTTCCAATGCTCTACGTAAAGTAGGAAAATGAAGGAAAGAAAAGCAGGAAAAGGGTAGCAATGTGTGTGTACTTGCAATGCTTAAAAAGTGAGGAAGAGAGGAGGGGAGAGAAACCTCAGACAGCTTGACTAGAAGGTAATTCCTGTCATTCACCTCCCTCCTTGAAGGGTGGTGCAACCAGCCTAGTGGGATTAGCTCAGTGATTCTTTAACAGCCTCTTTGCTCTATGGTACCTCTTATTGAGGCTGATATAAAACTTGCCCTTCAAAGCTTTGGCACTTGTTTGTGACAGCTCATTAGCACAAAAATGTAACCTCTACAAGAATTATTTCATTCACTTGATCACGTGAGGACAAAACAATGTTACCTACCAGATTTGAAAATGACGCTCCAACAAGAAATCTACACTTAAAGGGGTACATTACTACGTTTCAGCTGTGCTTGAATTTAGGTAGCTTTGCATTAGTATGCAAAAGTTCATTAATTATAAAACCCTTTTCATACTCAGAACTCGTGAAAAATAAAATTTGTTTCTTTAAGACAGGGTTTTTCCATTTGCTCAAAATTGAAATGAAAAATGAGTTAAGTGTTTTTAAAAAGGAAAACCAAGAAATTGCTAACTATATATTTATGGTACTTAGCTGTGAGACCCAGATTCATTTCAACAGTAATCTAATTTATTTAAGTTGAAGTCACACCTCCCACATGCTACATAATTATTCTGTCTCCCCTCTGTAGCAGGACTGGAGTGTCTAATATTCCCTGCTGAGGACATGAAAATCTTCACAGAATACATTTGTGAAATATCACCTTTACAGATACAACAGTTTTCTCTGGAAACAAAAGTAATCTGACAAACTCCTTAACCACCTGATTAAAACCGAGGCATATTTTATGTGCATTGGTTTTATCTTAATACCAACATGAAAAGATTAGTATGCCACAGTGCTGCTGAGACAGTGAGCTGTAGACTGCATCTACAACCACAGTCTCCAAGGAAGTGTGTTTGCAGCAGTATGCTAAGGTTTGAAGCTAAATACACACTATTGAGGCAACAGATAGTCTTTAAAGTTACAGTTATTACTGAATATTCCTAAGCTGCTGGGTAAAAGTCCAGTCTTCATATATGGATGTCCCTGTACAGCAGGTTGCACGAATTCCACTTAGAACCTCACCAAAAGCTTTTAGTTCCTAGCAACCCTGGCTATGCCTGCAAGACAAACAGGCTGCATTCGAATAATGAAGGTGTTTTCTTGGCATATGAGAAAATGTGAAGTTTTGGAAGGACTTCTTAATTGACAGTCTGTGACTGTGTGGTTCTATGGGATTCTGGCAGAGAAATTGTGTGTATGTATACGTATGTACAAACACACCCACTCACAAACAGAAGAGGATGAACAGAAAGAGAAAAACCAAGCTATCTAATTGGGGGCAATCCTACATGCACACCTGCATGCCTTGCCTAGTGCAAAGCAGTGAGTATTGCTTGGATTACTGAAAGAACAAAATAATGATCTGTACATCTGCTGCAATGATTTCTTTTGAAGGCTGAATTCTACATAAAAAGGGAGCTGGCAGGGACAGAGCACAGTGGATTATATCACTTGCTACTTTTCCAGCAGGAAGCCAACCCAAAATACATCTGTTAACTCAATAGCAGATGTGCCAAGTCATCCGTTAGGCTTACTGGCTATTGCTCTTACTTAGGGTTTCTAAAACATGTCACTTGCTTTAGGAAAGACCACCTGACAACACAAGGTTGAGGTGCAGAGGCCTCTCAGAAGACAGGGACAGCGACATTGGCTAAACCTGGACTTATCCCAGTGCCTGGGTCAAAAGCACACACCTTGGGAGAAATGCACAACCAGAGTGAGTGGGGAGCATTCCTTACCTTTACCACACATGCAGTCTCCAATGACTCCCAGCTCAGACACACTTCCTGAGCAACATACAACTAATACTTAATAACAGAGGATAGTATTCTCTTCCACAAATTTGTTCAGTCTCTCTTTGAACCTATGTAAATCATTTAGGATCAATAACATCCTGTGACAAGGATTTCTGCTGCTTAATAAGCATTTTTGAACATGAGTGCTGCCAGTTTCATCCCATGTCCCCTATTTCTGCATTAGAGGGGTCATGAAGCAATCAAACCTCACTCACATTGTCTGTGACACTTGAAATATTACATGTGAGGTATACTTCTCATAAGCCCTTTCCCTTCCAGCCTGAAGTCTACTAGATGATTTCCGTATAGAAGTCATGACATACCTCTGATGCTTTTTCCTTTGGCTTTATTATCTCTTTTGGAGGTAGGCTTGTCGGAAGATTAAGTAGAAAAGAGAAGTACAGAGGAAGAAGCAATACCATAATTGTACACAGTGCACCAGATACAGGCATACTATGTATTTCTGTGCAGGTCCAGTGCTGTCCGTCCTGGACTCTGACAATAACTGTGCATTAAGCTGACAATAATACAGGTGACTATAACAAGGTCTATATGCTGTCCATCAGAAATGTGAGAAGACAAACAGGTCTGTGTCCAGGATGTCTCCTCCTCCTGCCCCTTGAGCATCACTTTGTACCTGTTTACATGAAATTGCAACAGCTGTTCAGTATTGTGAAGTTCTTCTGCAACTCTACAGCATGCTTCAGTTATTTCACCATGAATGCCACAGTATCAGCAGCAAAATGATTAAAAGGGTAGCTTTTCTGTAATACTGCTACTGGTCAATAGTCTGGATGTCAAAATACTTGCTGTCAAGTATGCTCAATCCTAGACATACACAAGAAACCCAATTAAACAGTTCTAGTCTCCTAACCACTTCCAAGTTTTCAAGTGCATTGAAGGATAAGAAATGCTGTGGCCACTTCTGTTCATGCTTGAAGTTGAGTGTTCCTAATAAATACAGCAACAAAAAGGTTTTGACTCAAGGGCTTCAATCTCCTTTTTTTCAATAAAAAAGTAGCAGCATTTTAGATGCTGACTAATTTTTTTCCAGTTAAAACACCCCCTCTTGTATATATCACGAAGGTGTGAATAGAGCCATATGAACAGTGACTGTTAATACATTAAATTCCCCAAGTTGAGCTTGTAAGCTTGATGGTTTATAGTTATCAGAGCGCTGCATAGTTAATATGTCCGGGTCCTGTCTGTCTTAGAAAGCCGTACAGCCAAGAAAACTGGATTCTTAAAGACATATTTTCAACCATAGTTAAAGATTCTTAGTTTAAGATCCTAATGAATATATGTGCCCACTGCAAATGCAAAGTTAACAACCTACACAGTGGAGTCCTGCTGGGACAAAATCAGCCCTGGAAAGCTCTTGAAACACATGCTGTGAAAACTCAAGAATTTTTTTTCCCATTACAGGGAGAAATTACATGTAGTAGATGTTTTCTATGAGTTAATGAACTGATTTAAGATATCTAATCCTCACAGAGGAAACATTCAGCTCTTGTATCTCAGACAGACATGGTTAGCCTTCATTGTTACATAGTAACCCTGTAATCTGCAGGCAGTTTTTTGACTTCTATAGTGACAGAAGTTTTAATTTCCAGACACTGCTTTCTTTCAAAAGGCTTTTTTTAAAGCAGCTCGATGGCAATAATTTCATGGACACTTGTTCTCCCTGTCTAAAGAAGATGTGATACACACCAGAGGGAATGACCTCTCTACCTATCTACTGCAATTAAATAATGACAAATGTTATGACAATGATGCTGTCTTCCATTCATTTTCTGAAAAGAACAGTATCATATAGCATCAAATGCATCTTCATAAATACTCTGATTCTACTTTTGACTCCAGGAAAAGTCCAATTGAAGTTGAGTACAATATTAATGCTCTACCATGGTCCATGGTAAAAGCTGTCTGTAAGTGGGTATAATCAGTTTAGAAAGTCAACAATCACACTGTCATTGCATCACTTATTAGCCAGTATGCTGCATTTTTTTTACTCTCCTAGTTTTTCCAGTCTACTGTTAGGTTTGATCTCATTTCTCTGCACCATTGCAAAAACAGGAGCCTGGCAGAATTTCATGCAGAAGCAAATAAAACATTCTTTGCAAGCAGGAAACAGCAGAAAATGGTGCTACCTACCCGACTCAAGACAACTGTAGCCATAAGTGGTTTAGGTGACTTTATTGCCATGTGGCACACTCTAGAGATGGCTATAAAAATGAGCATTAAATAAATTGTGTCCTGGGGAGTTCAAACAGCAAATTTTCCAGCATAAGGAAACAAAACAAATATTATCTTAATGCACGTGGACAACATTAGGAAACACAAAGGAGCGTGGGAAGAACTTTAACCTTTTTTTCATACCTATTCTTGAAGAGGTCAGACATAAGGGAGCTAATGTCACTCGCTTTGTCAGACATAAGGGAATAACCCACAATCAGAATTGGAGGCAACAGCTTTTGACCATATAACTGCATGATTTAAGTGGCAGCATGGAAACCCATTTCTTACATCCTAACTGCACTGCCAATCTCAGGCATATTGAACTGAAGCCATTTCTCAGCATCATGATTTTGTTTAACCTAGGTAAGATCCTGCAATAGAAATGCGGAAAGTAGTAACTGCTATATAAGTGGTGACTGCTGACCTCATCTCTATCTTCCCAAGTGAGAGCAGCAGAGACAACACTTAGAATTTGATTCCACAGTACATGTTACTTCTAATTTGCAGGTCAAAGATCAACTTGCCTGGAGAAACACAATGAAAATATGCACTCCCTTTTCTTCAACAGAACTAGCGCACACCATGTGTCTTCCAAATCAAAAGATGGATAAGCAAACAACTGCCTTTCCCTTTGAAGTCACCTTTGGAGAGTCCTCCTTTGGGTCACAGTTACACAGTTGCCTAAAGGATAAATCACTGCAGTCTATATGAGGAGTGAGTGGAAAAGCACTGCTTCCTTATTTGCCTCACTCTCAGCAACAAAAGGGCTGCTGCTGAGACTTTATCAATTATTTATTCAACTGCCATTTCTTCTGCTGCCCTTTATTCACTAGATTCAAATACCTCTCTCTCTGAACCAAACTCAGATAAAATCTTCAATTATTCATTCAATTGGGCAGATTTTTTCCCTTGCTCATCTAAGTTCTTTTTTTTATTGTTTGTTTGACTTGAACTGTTGGAACAGCAGCAATTTGTAGATTTGATAATACTGCGTTTGGAAGTTAGCAAAGATCTACAAGTCTCAAATAAATTAACAAGACAAGGCATGGAGGATGGAGTAAATATTGCAATGGCTGCTGAGGTCTTTGTGTCATATCGCAATCATGCTAGCCTAATCCATGTGAATAGTGGCACTCCAAATAACTAGGCAAGTAGCACAGCCAAAGTACCTGTCACTAACTGACAGCGACCTCTATACACCCATTGCAACATATAAATCCCAGATAACCATACAAACAATAAGTAAACCACCCAAATAAGTGTGCTAGTTGGCTTCCTGTGCCAAGACTCCAGTCAACACATTTGGCTTCAGTTCACTCTTTCATCTTCAGAAGAAATTTCTCATTTTGCTAAGAAATATAATTAAACTGAAATCACCTTTTTCAAAAATAACTTTACAAACATGTGTCCATTTCCAATCAGTATTATATATGTAGGGTAGTCTGAATTGCCACAGAAGCTAAAGAAAAAAGGGAGAAGGATTTTAGGTTCATCATCTCTGGAAATCACTCTGTCTGAATCTGAATTTTATACTGAATTGGCTGAAGTGATGAGGACTCAGAAATAGCATTTGTGCTTCTTTAGAGGTTGTGCATGATGTCTTTAATATGATGAAAGCACAATTTTTTTAAAAAGGCTCAGAAAATAACTTCTTACTCTTCTTTTCCCTTTCTTTGCAGCTGGAAAATTCTTGTTAATCATATAGGAGCATTTTGTCTTCTATTTCCATTAAACAACACATTAAGACAACTAAATGTAGAAACTGAAAGTTCTGAAATGAGGGAAAAACATCTAAAAAGATAATTACTGTCCTTACACAGTTGATGTGCAATGGTTAATTATGGAGATAACAGTTGTGGTACCACACCCAAGGCTGAACCAAGTATTTGGCTTCAAAACGTGGATTTTTGAACTAAAGTTTTGGAAACTTTAATATTTATTTGATATACAATCAAGCAAACATAAAATGGATTCTGTGTGGAAACCTCACCAACTTTCTCAGTCTTTTTTAGTGGCAACTTCTCTCCTTGGTAGGTAGAGAACAAAGCACATTTTTCTGTCTTATGGTCCATTCTGTTTCATCTTACTCTACTAAGCAGAAGTTGTTTTCCCTGCTTTAGGGAGCAGGGTTCTATGGTAATGTACTAGAACAGCTTAAACTCTTTCTTATGATGATGAGCTGTATCTCTGCCTTAGATCTACAGCAACCTGTGAACATGCATTTTCCAGGGCTTAACAGTTAGATAAATTGACAAGATAACATATACTTACTAACAATACTCAGATGGCACACAGCTCTTTGTTGACAGAGCATTATTACTGCACCAAATGATTCAGGATTTTGGAGAAGACCAATTACAAGATGAGAGAAGGCTGGTGGAAACCGAAGCTGAGGTAGGTAAAATAGTAGTCACAGCACAGCATAGCAGCGTTATTTGAAAAGATCCTCTGCAACTTCTGGCTGAGAGCTGGAGCAGGTCACTCTTCCTTTCTGACTTCATGGATATCTCCTGGGGAGAGGAAGAAGAGTGCCAGGGAGGAAGGGTTTCTGTCTGTGTAGGAGACTAAGTCTCATATTCAGTCTGCTAAATAAACACCTGACACAAACCCCATCCCCAATCCTTTGCTTTGTGTCTTCTAGAAAACTACATGTAATAATTACAAATAAGTGGGGGAAAAAAGCACCCACAGGGCAATCTGCTGCATTTCTACTTCCACAAGGTGGGAGGAGAAAACATGACAAATGTTAGATGGCCTTGTAGAAGTTGATGAACAGACTGTAGAAATGTAGGCAGACAAGCAAAGGCACAGAATACAGGAGAACAAGGCAAATCAATTCTAATGCTCCCTAAGTGGTCCAGATTCAAACAAAATTATTTCAATCATTGATTCTACAAAAAGAACAACATGAGCCAGAAATTAAATGCAGAGACACCTTTAGGCCAGTATCAATCACAGAATGAGTAAAACCAAAACAGGCGTGTTTTAGATTCATTTCTGTTAATTTGCTTTTACTTCACATAGGTTTGGTTCAAATAGACATGTCTCTAGCTTGTATCCCAGTGAGCTTTTTATAAATTTCAAAGTATGGTTACTGCTTTAAAACTACTTTTGTCATTAATGTCCCAGGTAAATAAAACTAGAAAAAGCCAATGCTTCTACAGAATTGGAGCATCAGTACATATTAAGTGCCACAGACTAAGTGTATAACTATTAGCCTTCATCCCCACATAGCTTAGGGAAGTGTTTTTAAAACACTCCAAATGAAAGCAGACTCACTTCAAACACCAAAGCACAGCAAATGTCTGTACATCTTGACAGGACTGATCTATTTTGTGTCACTCTTTCAGTACAGACGGACATTACATTAATCACTATCACTTGATAATTATTTTATTAAAGAGCTTTAAAGGTCTTGTTTATGTAACTAGTATCTTTCACCCCCAAGCATTTTACCCAGTTGTATAGGTAAGACATCAGCAAAATACAGTCAGACCTTATCTGATTACAGCAGTACTCATCTTTCATAAGTAGGAGAGAGAAAAGACAGAAATAATTTACTATGAACACTCGGTACAACAGTAGGTATCCCTGAAACTGCCAGAGAAGGTGAAGGGCTGTGACGGCAGTGCATCTATCTAGTTTCACTTGGTTTGCAATTCTGCCCTTTCTTCTTGCACAGAGGAAGCAGAATCTCTTGGACTAACTTCTTGGAACCACTGAGCCCAAGGCAGGCGAGAATAACAGCTCTGGGTGCTCAGCGTCTTGGGAAAACTAGCCATTTAATTCTGAGTCTTCCTCCACAGGTAGTCTGGAAGCATGTTGTGAAACTGTTAGTACATCTCTCCCTCCCCAAACAGTCAGAATCATGTCATCCCTACTAGAGCTCAAGAGTAGCTACGTATTTTAAGCTTGCTGTTTATGACAACTTCACAAGACCATGATGATGGTAATTAGGAAGGCTCTTCCTCTCTTACATATTCTGTCTCCCAGTTATTCCTTCCTACAGAGACAGAAGGGTGTCAGATGCCCATGAAATCTTACTGCAGGCAGTTAACTTCATTCAACTTACGCATGCTCTGAGGATTACTGGTAGACATTTTGCATTCCATGTTGAGGAGAGAACATTTTGTATTAATTATGTTGCTGTCAATTAACCATTGTTATTACTTCAATGGATTTATGCTCAGGACCTATTTGTCTTTCAGGCTTTTTGATGCTGTGGCTTCAATTGCCCATTAGAACAGTCCCTTGGGACAAGCAGTCCCTTGGGAAAAGCTGAAAAGACTGTCTATTTTTCTCCTTTTAATTTAATTCTGTAAATTTGATTCGAGTTTTTGTCTTCATTGACAATAGCCTTTCTATGCAGTTTGTTTAGGGAAAATGATATCATTGTCCTTAAAAAAACAGAAGGAAATTTTTGGAAATGAATCCATCATGGCAAGGGACCACTTTGGAGTAAGGCTCCCTCACACAGGGTGAGCAGCTGTACAGGTTGCTCCCAGAGGGACTGAGTCCCTGCAACTGCAAACCACCAGCAGGAAGCAGCCTATGTGTAAGGAAGTGATTAGATATTTATATCCTTCACTGTGGCCAGTAAACAGAAATAGTGTGACTTGGACCAAGTTTTAATTATACAGGAGCTTAATGATCTAAGCTGTTGTGGGAGGAGAGTGTGTGGAAAGAGAATGAAGGGTCAACAAAGTGCATCTGTCTGTTTTCTCTCCTTCTCTCTTCAGAAATGGCACTCAGAGAGCTATTTTGGTTTTTTTTTTCCAAGGTGTTTTTTTCCTTCAAGGTGGTTTTTTTCCCCCCTTAGTCCAAGGAAAATGAGATTCATGACTGGCTCCTGAAGAAGTGAAAACCAAGGAGGTGCTGGGTCATATTTCAAGTACAACTCCTTACCACCATGTAAGTCGCTGAACTTAAAACACCAGCAATCTCATTTCTCAGCATACAACCTAAAACCTGCTAGGCAGGTGAGAAAATCCTCTCTGAATGGTACCTGCTCACACTCTGTGAGCTGACAGAGTTACTCCGCTGCTTTGACCAGCAGCACAACTTGAGGGTCCCAGTGAAGAACCAGCACTAATTCTATGACTGGCAGCTCTAATCAGAAATTTCAAGGATAGTGGGTCAGCTCCTACCTGTCTGGAAGGAAACTAATCTCCTGCATACTTAACTTCAGGAACTGTAATTGGATTTACATGTGATTCCTTATTTTTCCTACAATCTCCCTAATTGGACTATACCCTTAATAGTAAGGGCTCTGGCATATACTACTCCACAGAATTAGAAATGTTTTTATGCAAGTAGTTTGTAATCCCCTGGAAAAAAAGCAAAGGTGAACAACATCATTATCATTCTAGTAATGCTGAATAGCACCCTAACAGTAAAGGTGATCTGAAATCTGACTTTAAGACAAACAAAGAAAGAACTTATTTTCCTTTACACAGGGACTGGGTATTCCAATGACTTCCAAACAGAAAAGTACAGCACAAGAAATTGTGATTTACTGCCATCCCTTTCCTTCAGTGGAGCTCATTATGATTTTGACTAACAAGCTTCCCTGTCAGCAGGGGTAAACCACTGCTTTGTCAGCTCAATTGCCACTCACCTAACCAGAGCACAATCCCGCAATCAATCAGCTCTGTCAGGACAGAGCCACCAAGATAACAGAAGGAGGGGAAACTGAGTAAAACCAATTTGCTCCATGAACACTCAATTTGAGAAAACTCAAATCTGATTTACAGGCTCCTGCCCTGGTCAGCTGTGCCTGTGCTGAGCAGACTCACAGTTAAGTACTTGCAAGCAATACGCAGAACACAAGTATGCAGGAGAGGCATTGATGTATAGCTCAGCTAAAGCTTATACAGCTTTGAACAGCTGCAGATTACAAAGCAGATATTCAAGCAACTAAGTTCTCCTCACCTTTTGCTGATACTGCAGAACATAGCTTCATGGTTCCTACAGCGCTATTGAAAAAATTTATCAAAGGTTTGCTTTCCTTTTCAAAATGGCTGCTACTCATTTTCAGCTTAATGAGTAGTATCAGCCTTTGTGGTTAAAGCAACCTCGAAACTAAGCTATCTTTTCAAATGTAAAGAGGTTGTTAAGAAGGCAAAATAAACCACTGACACTATCAAACACAGTATTAAGTAGATAACCCTGTATTTTCATTTGAAGGATAATCAGCTGGATTCAAGTGCCAAGTGAATTAAAAATCAGGTTACTACACCTGAAATCCCAGTCCAATATATCATAATCTGTGAGTCAGATACCATAGAAACCCATGTCTTGTCTGATAAATTTTGGCACAGCAAAAACCTGTTTGTTTTGTGCCCAAAGATAAAAGCCTGAAATATCTAAAATGAATCAGAGAGAGGTTTATTCTGCAAGAAGCTATCTATCATTTTGAGCCAAACTTCTGGAGTCTGTCATCCTGAACTAGACATCTACTGCAATTAAATTGGCTTTTCTTCAGGCTGTTGATAAATATAATTTGTGAATGTGCTAAGCACTGTTTCTGCAGATTCCAACTGATTCACAGCGACAGCATTCTAAGGCATCATCACTTATTCACCTAGAATAAATGCCACACCAAGAAGTAAGTAATCCTATAGCTTTTCAAGGAAAAGTAATTCTTTAAAAAGCACACAATTTATAGGTTACTTCCTTTCATAATGCACAGAGACATACCTTCTTAAAGATGTTACATATATTCACACAGAAGCCAAACAACAGAAAGCAGTGGTGTCAGTGCTAAATATCAATTATTCTTTTAACACCATAGTAAGAAAAAAAAAAAAAAAAACCAAAATTGAAATTCCTTACTTTCTGACAAGTTCATCTAAGACCATGTGCTGACATATGCATTGGGGTTATGCACTATCTAACCATATTGTGCGAACTGATTACATGCATCAAGGAATGGGTTTTCAGAGATTACATTCTTACATGTAAAACTGCAGGGTCAAATCTGGAGGGCAATGCTTCAACACAAAGCAGTCAACAATGTGTACATCTGGGATTTACTGTATCTCATGACTCCCATTCAACTTTAGTGAATGACAGTTTAAAAGGTTGCAGTCACATGGTAAAACATTATGAGGAGACAGTTAGAGAGCTACAAAATTGATTGCTTCCTAACACAAAGTTTTTACTAACAGAAAATCCCAAAGTGAGCTATTTTATTTAGCAATAATAAGCAGCTGTTGACCAGTATTTCCAAACTATCAATATGGAGCCAGAATGAAGGCTTTAACTAAGAAATCTGTAAGGTTCTAGTCCTTCATTCAAATGCAAACAACATGCATTGAACATATGTAAACCGAAACTTATTTGTGTGTTCTGTGGTTTTTGCTTAACATACTTCTAGATCTACCCCCTTCACAGACCAGAAGTGTGACTGGAACACAGACAGCTTCACTTATTTTAAATTTAATTTATAATAGTAGTTAGGAGAAGGGGAGAAATAGTTTATTGAGCAGAAAACAGCTGTTACCTACAAAAAACTTTATAAACTTTCAAAGCTCTTCAAGAACCTTAAAAAATAGCAGAGGTTTACTCAAATCTGAATATTGAATGAGGAAATAAAAACAAAGGCCATTGGAAGAAAGCACCTCTACCACTTTTTACTACAGTTACACTATTTGCAATGAAGTGGAAAACTCTGCAGTACATAACAAAATGGGAGACTTAGAAAATGTGACTATGCTTTCAGAATCGCAGTCAGAATGATTTTAGGCAACATTTTGAAAACAAGAAATAGAGACTACAAGTAGCCCAATGTAAAGAATACATATTATTTTTTACTTCTCATCTTATGTATTTGTTTTTCAGAATGAAAAAAAATTCTCTAGTTTCAACAGTTTAATCATGATAGTTCAAACAAAAGCTATCATTGCTTTCCAGCAGAACAGATCTGAGAGCATGAAGTACTTGACTTCTTGACTTTACAGAAACTATTCACCATACTGAAACCTCACTCTCCTAAACTGTTTGCTCCCAACACCACACAAAAAGTTACTTCTTCTCTCTACTAAGCACATCTGATGTGCAGGGCCAAGTGCCCAGAACCAACAGGAACCAAGGAATGTGGCACATACTAAAACACAAAATGGACAAAGAGAGGAGCATGAAACACAGAACATCACCAGGAACTGGGCTCAGTTCTGGAGAAGGAGCACCCAGTCAGATCACCCCAAGATAAAAGCCAGTAAAACCTTAAGACACAAACTTCCATTAAACTATGTGCTTGTCAGTGCCACTGCACTCTTCATCACATTGCATGGCATTCACAGGAACAGGGAAACTGCCCTGCAGATGAAGTGTTTTGCACTGCAGGTTTTTTCCATTCTTTTCCATGAAGTTAAAAAAGTTCTGGAATTCTAGAATCGAGTCAGGAGGACAGAAATCACCATGAGTATTTCCCTTATAGCATGGGTCTTTTGATGTCAATGGAACAGTATTTTCCAGGGAAGGAGTTTCAGACAGTTAGTCATTGGTGATAGTGCAAGATAACAGAATAATTACAGCACTATTTATGAACAGCAGCTTTCCAGGTCACTGTAGAACACTGTAATAAGAGAGCTGGCATCTTTTTTAAGGTTCCTAAGGTGACAGAACATAGCTGTTGTGAGCTGTCCCTACAAGCACAACAAATATCACCGGGGGCCTTGGGAACTTCAGTTAAGAAAAGAACAAAGTAAATTTGTGTTCAGATGATAAACCGCAATCTTGTCACATTTTAAGGATTGTTTCATGACTGGCAATCCACGTTCCCAGCATGAATCCCAGCTTTTGACAATTACGCTTTTGAGAATTTCACAATATAAAGGAGAAAAAACAGAGAAGTTGGAAAAAAATGAACATAATATGCTTCTCAACTCCTTGCCAAGTCAGGTACTCATCCAACTGTAGAGTCAACTCGTTAAAAGTAATAAACCAGCAAACCTTCACAAATAAAAAAAAAAAAAAAAAAAAAGAATCACTGTATTTTAACACTTAGCAGCATGGAAAAGACATAATTTTGACTTTCATTCAGTTAAAACAAAAGTAAAGAATTCAGACATCTGTGTAGGTTCTCCATTAACCTCAAGAACATAAACTGCCATACAAGACACGTACTAAATTATCTCACTAGCCCCTGGCCTAGTTGTTAGGATATTTTTCTTTACCCCAGAAGCTGCTCAGGGCTTCCTGCAACACCTTTTTTCCAACTCCACACTGCTTTTTTATACTAGTTCTCCACTGAATGTTTATTCACAAGTTTCTATCAATCAGGTTCATGATTGTACAGCATCATGAAGGTGGGATGTAAATCTAAGTATGTTTGTACCAGTCAAACTCCAACATTATTTTAAACTCACTGCACAGCCATTACCATACAAGGATAAGCAGGCCAGCCACAAAAGGATAAGAAAATGACACATAGGGTGTCAAGTAAAGCTTCAAATTCAAGCACAAAAAATCAAGCACAAAATCAAGCACAAAAACTCCTTGGCTCACGTCTACAGAAATGTGAATGTGTTTACAGAAGGCTTTGACCTACTCATGGAGAGCATTTATCTACCAGTAAGCTCAGTTTTCCGCTTTAGCTGCTCACAACTCAACTTGAAGCTTCTTATCAAGAGAAACAGCAGTTTCTCCTATTCCCTGTATGACACATTTCTCAAGGCCACAGTTAGTGTCTTAACTTCATAGCACAGAATACTCTCCCCTTCAGCTTTGTGAGGCTATCTTCAGGTACAAGAGTCAGGATTCTGCCTCTCTCTCCTTCCTCACACCAGCCCACTGTAAGATGACAGCAGTTCTACATTTTCCTCTGCATGGGTACCTCCCTCACAGATTTCAAGGGGTCTTTAAGTAATAAGAAGCATCCAGACTAAATAAAAATTTTAGTGTTTGCCCTGACAGTGCTCTGCAGACTACAAAATTTGGCTTTCATAAATCATCTTCAACTCACAATGAAACACTTTATCTATATCTGTTTTTTTTCTGTTTATGATGTTTAAGGAATGCGTTAGCCGCATGGCAAAAACAGACTTTAATGAAAATGCACCACAAAGATGTGTAAAATGAGAGGGTTACTTGGCTTTGGGGAGGAGGGGCTCTATTAAGTATATCGAAAGAAGAATGCCATATCTGTGCTATTTCCCTATACTGGCGGCTCCGTTATGAAGGAAGGTGCATCCAAGATAACAAAGGAATAATGCAAAGCAATTTCCTTTAAATATTCTAGGGTGCATTACAGAATAGCCCCAGTCTGTCAGGGCCCTGAGCACACTAATATGCCTTAAATAGCTGTGACCAGGCTCACATGAGGCTGCTCCCACACCCTTGGCCCTCAAGAGTGAAGATGATAGCATAATGAGAATGGAAATATATAGAACTCATATGCAAATAACATTTTTCTCATTCTAAAGGAGAATTAGTGAATAATTTGCTCCAAAACACGGAAGGGTTACTTCTACACCACTTCAAGATTCATTTGTTATAACCAGAAATAAGATTTTCATAATCTGTCAGATCAGTTTCTGTCTTATCAGCACAACTGTCAAAAGGCCGTCACTTGTACAAAATGTCAGTATGGGATTTTTATGTAAAGATCATAAATCTGAAAATGAGTTTGACCCTAAAACAAGTGATTTTTCTTCCTAAATTTAGAGTTAGAATGGATTCCTGAAAAAGAAAACAATTACAATTTTTGGAAGTACATTTCAGGTTGCATTGAAGAAGCAGGCTGACTTGTGGTGCAATCACATGAAAGCAACTCAAACTTTTGAACTGGTTTACCCCTTCCTAAGAGCAGATTGTAATGCACACCTTTTTTAGGGATTTCATAGTGGCCCTTGTTAGACAACTCAAGAAAGTGCTTTTCCATACTTGCATGAGACTTGGATAAGTGCTTTATTGTTTACTACAACTGTGAAGCAAAGGTCTTCCTTTTGGTGGTGGCAGTGGAAACCCAACCAAACAAAACATTCTACCCACATGAAGCATGCAAACATAGATTTGTTCACAGCATACTTTGAATTACACTGTGAGATAACGAACATTAATTTGCCAAAAAAGAAAAAGATATATACAACCAACCTACATACTATGCAATTAATTTTAAGATAGATACTTATTTTTTAAAGCAGTTATGTAGACTGTTTTGCAAATATACTACTTTTTAGATCAATGACCTCTATTTCTTTTTCAGTTTATGAAGCTTACTACAGAACTAAAAAATGTTATTTTGTACAGTCTTTTCCTGCACTAATTTAAACTTTATTACACAATATGATGAAGTCATAGTCCTGTTTTCCAAAATGAGGCAGGAAAGACCCAACCACAGCAGAAAGAAACTTGGGACATAAGGGGAACAGGGGCAAAATAATTACCAATTACTTAAATGCTGCAAGAAAAACACGGGTAGTGAAGGGCATGTTGAGTGAAAGAAACAAGGCTCCTGTTTAACGATGAAGGAGAGAGTCATCTTCTGTTTCTTGTGTAATCTGTCAAGTAAAAAATGTTTGATTTGGGCAAGAACCAGAAGCAGAAATAAAAATAACACTATTGATCAGTGTCAAATCACCTTTTAGGCCCAGAGTAAACTTAGAATGAGACTTCTTGTACAAAAATATGTGAAAACAAAGGACTATATATCTCTAACATCAAAACACTGATCTTTTGTTCATCATAAGGAACTTTAAAATAATTAACTTTCAAGAAGCTCATCTTTAGGACTCAATTAATTCAACTTATTTCTACTAGAAGCCTGGAGCTTTTGTTCAGACCCTATTTTGATCTCTCTAAGTTTTCTGCCTCCTTCTGTTCTGCTATCACTTAATTCTGGTTTTTCACACTGCTGCTGGTGCACTATGAGAAATGGCCTTTGATGTTCTTGGCTTGACTCCACCATTTTCTAGATTCTAAACAGAGACAAGTTTTGTCTGGTACTGTAAGGCAAACAGCCATGCTATGTAGCTAGAAAGTAAGCCAACATATCTCCCTTTTAACACTCTTCCCTCAGTTGCCAAAGACTTATGCTGTATTTTCCATATTGGGTTCTTCCTCAACCTACATACTTTTGCAGTTCAGATTGAATCAGAATCAGTTATATCATTTCTAAGAAGCATGAAAAGTCTTTTTGTCTGATTTAACAAGAAAAAGAAATCTATTTCTTTTTGAAAATCATACTCAGTGCTTTCCAGAAAGATTTGAGGTCTTCTGGGATGGCACTACAGTCAGCTTTCACACTCACTGTGAAATCCAGACAATATATAAGACTTTGTACTAGTCAGAATCTATGCACTCAGAGCAGACCACTTAACTGTAGAACAGAACTTAACCATGCTTGTAGTAAACATTTTATCTGTACTTTGTATAATGAACCTTTCACAGACATATCTAGTGATTCTATTTGTTCCCTGGAAATAAGAATGATGAGCAGTCAGAAGGGAAAACCACACTGAGGTTGAGTGTTCTTGCTTCAGGCAACTGCTGGTCAAGGAAATTGTGTGCCCATCTCTGACACAGCCCCCATGGGATACAGGACATTCACCCAAGACAGAAATTTCAAAAGTTCTAATTCCAGGCATTCACAGGAGACCCTGCAGTCTGGCTTAAAAATGCTCACAGAACTACCAATGCAGTCATAGAGAGGGGAGCCATGCTTTGAACATATTGTATAGTATTGGGCATCTAATACCTGGTACTAGTTACCAGAGAACATTGACTTCAATTTCTCTGTGTTTTAAATATCAGCTTTATAGTTAGGGCAGTGCTCTTTGTATGGCTCATACAAGTCTCTATGAGAATTATCATTTATAGCACAGACACTACTGAAAGTACACAAGAGATAAATTCTCAAATATCTTGCCAGTAGGTGTGGCACAGTATGCTCTAGTATTATGAAGGGAATGGGAATAAGAAAGTCAGGCAGCTACGTGACGGCTTCCCGTGAGCCTTGAATTGCCCAGACTCACCTCAACATCTCGCTGTTTGCCCAAGCCCCACCTATCTGCTAATTACCACAGGGAGACACAGCTGTATCCCTCACCCCACTGTGCCAACTCCTCACTCAGGGCCCAAAAGAGGAAAGGAGATTGCAAAGTCTGCCGATATACTTTGATACATTACATGATCATGTCCTATAATTTGTCTGGCTATTGAGAACTCCTTATCTCAATAAGGGCTTTTTGGGGTGGGTTTCTTTTTGTGACTTACTGGAATTTTTCTGTGTGAAAAGTGGTTAATCTGGACATTTTTTATACATGTATATGGGCAAAATATGTGATTCAGACAATAATACAGAATAAATACGAATAAATACATGCAGTTTTCATTACTGTCTCAGACACAACAACCACCTTGGGATCATAGCAGTCATGGGAGAGCTGATCTTCAATCCCACCTCAGAATAAAAAAAAAGGATGTGGCAGTCTAATTAAAGACTGCGTTGATGCACACAATCAAGGAACCAAACTGGAACTGTAGACAGGAATGGAAAACGACTGTCTGAGCAGTCCCCACACCTCTATTTCTACCCCAATGAATTCACTTACTGCAATGTTTCTAATGATTTAAGAAGCATACACTTTCATGCAAAAAAATCACAGGGGTCAGAGGAACCAAAAGTTACAAATTGCAGATTATGCCAGATGTTTCACTTCATCATCACATATCCTCCAGACTATAAGGATTCTCTTACTCCTTCTTTAATTCATGGGGCTTAAATTGATGAAATATAAAGTACTTCATTTTCAAACA
>JAOEHY010012299.1:0-17675 GCA_025447955.1 Psilopsiagon aurifrons
AAGGAGTGTGACCAGCAGGTTGAGGGAGGTGATCCTGACCCTCTACTCTGCTCTTGTGAGACCTCACTTGGAGTATTGTGCGCAGTTCTGGTGTCGTCAACATAAAAAGGAAATGCAACCGCTGGAACAAGTCCAGAGGAGGGCCACGAGGATGATCAGAGGACTGGACCGCCTCCTGTATGAAGACAGACTGAGAAAGTTGGGGCTGTTCATCCTGGAGAAGAGAAGGCTGAGTGGATACCTCATAGCAGCCTTCCCGTATGTGAAGGCGGCCTATAGGGATGCTGGGGAAGGACTCTTCATTAGCGACTGTAGTGATGGGACAAGGGGTAACGGGTTCAAACTTAAACGGGGGAAATTTAGATTGGATATAAGGAGGAAGTTCTTTACTGTGAGGGTGGCGAGGTACTGGAATGGGTTGCCCGGGGAAGTTGTGAATGCTCCATCGCTGGTGGTGTTCAAGGCTGTGTTAGGCATAGCCTTGGGTGTCATGGTTTAGTGTGAGGTGTCCCTGCCCGTGGCATGGGGGTTGGAACTAGGTGATCTTGAGATCCTTTCCAACCCTAACTGTTCTATGACTCTATTCTATTCTACAATTCTATGGTTCTCTTTTAGAAAGACTGTAATTCCTGGAAATTTTTAATTCCACAATGTCACTAAGCCAGACAGGTAGATGTGTACCTGTTTAAAATGAAAACTGCTCATGAAGTCAGCTTTTAACTATTAATTATGGACTATATTTTGCCACTTACGTCATGCAATTTTATTGCAGTGGTTGAATCCCTGAGACTCTGTTTAGTCATTGAGTGACCCATTAGCCAAGGATTGTGCACATTAGAAAAAAACACATTTAGCTGGTATTGAAATTTCTAATTACCTCATCATCTGCTGTCAACACAAGATTCCTGCTGCTAATATGCAGCATAAATCAAATTTGAAGTCTATGAAATGCCACAGCTGGGTTCAGCTTAAACCACCACACATGCCTGAATGCCAGTTAACACTGAAACTTGATTGAGACCTGGTTTGAACTGCATCAGACTTGTACTGAACAAGTGTATGCCGTTTTGCTCAGAAACCTGTAATTACATAGTCAGTTAAGAAACAAGAAGTCATACCATTCCACCACTGGCATTTTTCTTATAAAATTAAAACTTCAAATCCAGATTTCCCACATCTAGTTCTATTGATGTTTGGGCTATAGTCTGTATGTGTAGAGGGTAAATTGCACCAGACTTATAAGTCTGAACAGAATTATTCTACTGAAATGTTTTCCATGAAGCATTAGACACTTCATTCTATCAAGTGATGGCATTTAGTGTGGGGAAAAAACCAAATATTTATTGCAAATACTTGTATGCAATTTTCCATCTTCAGAGATGACTAGCAGTCTGATTTCTTTCCCATTACTCTGTACCAATATATACCTTTGAGACGAGTTCACTCACCTTACTTAAAGACTATCATAGCGTTTCCAAAAGTTTTTTTAAAGGTAGGTCTTCTAGAAAACAACGTCAGTTTCAGCAACCTGGTCTTTATCAGACATTATAGTCTCATGTATACATCTGTACACTGTTTCTAGTAGTCTTTTATTTGCAGCAGAGAAATACTTGAAAAAAGGTAGCATTAGACCTTCATAATATGACAGTTTCTCTCTTTTATTGCAGACATGGATAAGTAGTGGAGCTTTAATATATGTTGGTGTTTGAGTTATCACTAGAATTGATGAATTTTGACCCCAGAGCTATTGATTTATTAAAACTCATTGCTGCCCCCCTGCTGTTAGGAGAAGGGAAGCCAGCTCTGTTCATTTCTTGGAGGTTCATGAGAGATTCTTTTATTTGTCCTCATATGTATTGGCTTAGAAGATAGTGATTTGAAGAAAGAATGATCCTGTGTGGTAATAATGCAGGCTAGATTGGCCAGGGCAAGCAATGTTTACTCTTTTAATAGCATCAGGATATAAAGGATGCAGTTCTGTATCTATAGCTGAAGAGGAGGTGAGGAGATGAGGTCCAGTGTGGAGGATGTCAGGATAGGAAAGGATAGCAAGTTTGTCATCAGTGCGTGAGGAGGTGTCTCTCCACACATTTCCAGATGGGTGAGGTTTGTATGAAGGCCAGGTCTTTGGTCCTAGGGAAGACAACTCTTAGCTCTTGACACAATCCATAAGCTGAGTGGACAAAAAGGTTTTGGTTTCACCCCTTTCCTGCAGCTATGTTATCCAATAAACTTGTCTTGGATTAGATTTAGGCTTGGTACAATTATAGTACTATGCCTCTGTGCTGAAGAATGTGGCTATTTGCCATTTTAATCTATGCTCTGTGTCTAAGCAATTCATGACTAGACATCTGGGCAACTTTTCACTGTACCTGAGCTGGGGAATAAGAAAAACCCAATAGATGTAGGAAAGACAAGCTGAACAGAAATTTCAGCTTTTGAATAATCTGTTCCTTCTTTCATTCCTTATTTTCCCATCTCAGTTTTAGAACTTTACTTCTCGAGTGTAACAAAACTTGTATTTATTTATTCTTTTTATGAACTCCAGGAAAACGTTGGCAATTTGGCTCTTAGAGAGACAAATCTAGTGCTATGTTTGTGTGTTTTCAACATCTGGGCACATATCTCTTCCATCTCTCAAGGGCTGCTTTGTTTACAACATTATTTGTTGTTTTAGATAAGTACTTGGCTTCTGAAGTTAGCTCTTGTAGTGCTTGTTGCCTATGAAACGACAAAGGCAGAAACACATTTCATCCTTTTGACTACTTGGTCTTTGTACTGTGAATGCATTTGAGAGACAGTCTCCAAGAAAGGACCAAAATATCGTGAATAACCCACACCTGGAAATGTACTCATTAGGTACTTACATTCCACTTCCCACACCTTCATATTAACAGTTCTTTTCTCTCACTTAAAAAAAAAAAAAAAAAATAAAGGTCAAAGACTATCCCAGCAAGAAATACCTCCCTCTTTCATTCTGAAGTATGGGCATGACCAAAAGGAGGAGTCTGAGGGATCTTACGAAACTTTATCAGGAAAGTCGGATGCAACATTCTAACATAAAAGTACAATCAATTTCAATACAGGATTGATCTTTCTGAAAATATGTATTTTCTTTCTTCTGTTTACCTCTAAGACTGTTACAGCACCTTGTCATCTTCATACTTTTGTAAAAGCTTAAGCTTAAGTCTAGATGACTGTACTTTACTGAGTATCTAGAGCTTGGTGCTTTGTTGCCAACAAAGCTTTGTTGCAACAAAGTCATAGCTCTCCTTGTTTCCATGTAGGTTCAAGGTAATAATGACTAACCACATGTCTGTATGAACAGTGAAGCATTTTGGCCTTCTTGCTGATGGGACCATCATTCTCCCAAAATCATGCATGTTTACAACCCTCTCCCAGTAATTTCTGCATATACATGGTCAGAACAGGTTTTTATTACTACTTACTTTCTTACCTGGACCCTGAAGCTGGCCCTAAATAACCAAATTGTGGGAAAATTACATTATCCCACTTTTAGAGCTACAGAAACTAAAGGACGTCACAGAACAAATACAGGTCATAGCCATTTTGAGCTAAATCAAAGATCATGTTTTAACTCAGCAAGCAGTTTCTTCGCACATGTTCATTCTGAGTTTGTTCATGCATTTTTCATATGAAGTCATGGCCTTCAAAGAGCTGGTTATTGTACATAACAAGTTTTTAAGTCATAAAAGGGTTTTTAAGTCAATTTGCAAGCTGCTTGATCCTTTTTGTGCTAGCCATACTGTAGGTGATCTGTAGCCTCACAGCTTGGAGTGTATATTGCCTGAGGCAGGAGGTTGCAGAAGCCAGGAGTTCCCATTCTTTGCATTACAGAGGGTGCTAACATACATCCCTCTTGCCCTGTGAATATGGGGTATGTGCTGGTTCACTCATCTATGTCCCTTAACTAAGACTGTCTGTGGTCGTATTTCAGAGCAAGGTGCTGGCACAGTTGATGGTCATAGGCCCAGATTCAAGCTTGTGCAGCAAGTTTTGAAGAGTAACACTGCCAGAAGGTTTTCTCATTTCAGAGGATTCATTTATGTTGGGCCAAGAGAGACTGAAAACAGTGGCCTAAGTATGTTTCTGCATTTTGTACTCAGGTAAATTTAAGGCATGATCTTACTTCTGAGAGCTTTTTTTTGGTGGAATGATGGGCTGTAGATCCTACTTGAAAACCCATGCCTTAAATGGAGACTTTTTAACTAAAGAGGGAGTACATCTGCTTTTATGTAATTTTAATGTGATGCATTAAGAAAAGCAGTTTCATAGGTGGTTGAAAAGTAGTGAACATTTGGCTATTGCAAAAACTCACACTAATAGAAGTTTGCTTAGAATCATCAGTGTAAGCAGGGCAAACATCAGTGCTGAGTGTACTTCTCTGCCATATCATAGCACATGATGAGGCCATAAATGTATTTCATAATGTCTTGTTTGATATTGATGCTATTTACTTTACAGCCTACTCTTTTACGGTATTTAATATCAAATTGCACATCAGTATACAGCAACAAAATCTGAATGTGACATAATAAAATAGAAGCAGCTATGAGATGCATCACAATGATGACACAAAATGATGTGAAACAAATAACATTTTGGAGTAGTATTGCCCCATTTGCTAGAGATATTTACTAGAAATACTTTTTCTGCATCGATTATTCACAGCCCAGATTTTTCATAGCATAAAATTGTACTATATAACATAATACGTTTTCAAAACCAGAAACCTTCTGGTACTGGACTGTTTCTTGGAAATTTTCCTCTGTGTGATTGATTTTAAGCAAGGAAGGAGATAAAATCCTGTTGTTAACCGCTTGAAAGAATCACAATGTGAAATAGTCAAGGTTCTTTCATATTTTCTTTTTTCCTATTCTGGTGGGGGAAAACTGACTAAGATTCTTCTGTTATTGCGAAGAAAACCTCTGAACCCCCTTTCCCACCCTCCTACACCCCTTGAAAAATGAAACAAAACACAAAACAAACCCCAAACAAATATTCAGAACAGAGAAAGGAAAAAAGCGTTATAGGCATAACAGAAATTCAACATTTTGACAATTGTACCTGTGAAAGGGTGTTGAGTGAGAGAAATAATGCTTTGACTCGAATATAGTAGTCTGTTTGAAATATGGTATTTTACTTAACCGGCAGAGAGATAATTGTCAGTCCTGACAGTATTTATGACTAGAACTCACACGCTTCTTTTTTTCTCTGGTTATGTCCCCATAAAACTTTCTTAATCTGTGGAAATTTCTCATGTGGCATTGCTGCAATAAATTTTTTAAATAGTCAGTCAAATGAAGCAATTCTCTATAAGCATTTCTATTACTTCTTGAAGCATTGAAAAGGTTTTTCAAAGAGGATAAGAAGGATTTATAAAATGTAAAATGTTTAAACTTGTTTTTCTAGTCAGAGTGTGTAAGGTTTCTGGGTTATTAAAAGCTTGCTTTGTAATTTCTGTTAAATCACCTGGTTTATCTTTTGTTTTGTAAGAAATCTGCAATTACTGTAGCCCCCACACTCTTGTTTACTAAAATACTTTTCAACTGGTAACAATATGAGGTTTCTGGATGCAAGAACCATGATAGAAAAATCTTCCATTTGCTTTAGGAAAAAACCACCCACACTCTTTGGAATAACATAATTAGTGTGTTTTAAATATGGTTTGTGACTGGAGATGCATTTCTAGCATGTTACACTCCAAGGATTTCATTCAGACTCATGCTGGGGGTTTATGGCTGTAGATCTCACTGGGTTCTTCTGTGGTGGCTGTTTCTGCCTGAAGATGCGTGTATTATTTTCAGCTTGTTCTACAGTTTTTAGCTTTTGCATGTTAAGCAGGTCTAGTATCTGTGACAAAGGAAGAAATTATACCTCATTAGAGCATCATTATACCTTATGAAGTGCTGGTGAGTTTTCTTCACAATGTAGATGCTTTTCATTTAGAGCTAGGCTTCCTGCTATGGTGTTATCTTTCTCCAACTGTGGAAGTAAGGCAGTACATATACAAAGAGCTGAAGTTACTTAAGGAGCTAAAACATAGTCATTCATACTTCTAATTCTGCTTTTAATTTCCTTCACAAGCAAGCTGAGGAAAATGCAGTTGAGATACCAGAAAACAACCTGAATCTGAGAGATTGAAAAACCATGGCAAGCTCATTTCCCTAAAATCCACATCCACGCATTTCTGATATTAACATGATTCCTTTTAATCTTCAGGAGATAAATCTCACAAAACAACATTGTCCTGTGACATAGAAACACTTTCATAGTGTTATATTTTTATGTAGCAGTACATAAAGTTTTCTATAATAGTGTTTGCTAAAGATACATTACTAGCTCTTCATACCCAGTTTCGCAGACTATCAAACTGTTGTTTTTTTCAGTTTATAACACTTGACGTGTTGATTTGTTTACTAAAGCTTATAGAAAAACAACAGGAAAAATAACAAGAAAATAAAGTTGAATTGCTGAATATTACAGAAGTGTGTTGTTCTGCCTCCGGCAATAGCTGCCAAGCTGGAGAGCTGTCCCATCCTGTCAACCAGGTTGAGGCTGTATTGATGCCTGATTACCACTAATTAAGCACTGAAAAAATTTCACATAGGTTGGAGCTTCAGGCTACAAATGAAGGAAAATGTGCATGGTTCTCTATGCCTTAACAATCCTGTGGACAGATATTATTAACTCCTTACATTATCAGTTCATGTTAGACAGTCTCCTGTAGAGCCGCTGCTTAGTATTTGCATGTGCCCCATTATATCCTTGCAAATTAAATCACAGACACAGATAGTAAGTGCTGAGTAAATAAATAAAAGAGCATTACTGTTTAACTGTCTGTTTTTCAGTTGCATTCCTACTTGCGTGTGAGTTGCTTAGCCAACGAATGTGAAATCTATAGGATATCCCTTATAGATGCCTTTAAATATGATAAGAAATAAATTTATTTGCAAGCAAAGTAGTTCAATGGCAAATTGATTCTTCATCATCTCTATAAAAAAAAACCAACGCTCAAATAAAAATTCATGTCAGTTTCTCTGTAACACTACTTCTGGGAAAAAAACACTCTGTGTATTGCACTGAAGCCGTTATTTAATTGCACACCAAGTCAGTTCATGATGTTCTCTTGCAGCCTCGCATATGTGTTGAACAGGAAACACAAAAACATTGAAATAAGCTCAGTGGGACACTGTATGTCTCAAAGAAGGTGATCAAGCACAGGAAGCAAACCTCTTCTGCATTTGCCAAGACAAAGAGAAGGAACTAGCTTAGAATGACTCCTCTCATCCTTCCCAAGAGCCATACGGGAGATTTAAAAATTGATATGGCAGAAGATCAAGAAAGAGATGTAAGGCATTTGTGGAATCCTGCTTTCTGCAGAAGAGCACTTCTGCAGAAACCTGCAGAGCATCGTCTCTATTTGATACCTGGGAAAGATAGCCAGAGTGGTGGTAAGTGTCCTCTACAACTTGTGTCCTTAACTGTAGGGTAACCTTTGAACTTTGCACATGGCCTCAGTCTTATTCTGCATCTCTGTTCATCAGCTTGAATATAAAGCTGAAACAGGAAACTATGGGAAGATTTAGATCACAGCTTGCAAGTCAAGAATAGTTTGGTGAGACCAACTGTTGGGAATTTTGAGTATCTTCAAAAACTGGATTATCTTGTGCTGTGGGGTGGTACAAAAATGCTGAATATGAGTGCATGCTGCCGCTGCTTGAGTGCATGTTAGATATAATCTGTCATACCTTGGTACATAATTAAACAAAAAAGAGTGTTTAAAGCAGATAGAACTGTATCTCTTGACTGTACTTGTATCAGTGAAAAATCTCTAGCTTCTGAAATATACCTGAGAAGCCCTTTTAATTGACTAATATGATCAATTTATTGGTAAATATTTATAATCAGTATTGTTTCCTAGAAGCCTCTAATGTAGAGTGAGTGTGCTTAGTATATTTTGCCTACAAGTCTGATTCTTTTGCTTACTAATGCAGAACCTACACTTGTCAGATTTCATGCTGTTGCATTGCTATACTTGGCTGCACAAGCAACAATGCATAATCAGAAAGTTTTACTCTGACAAAGGTTTCTGTCAAAGCAGGAGCAGAACATGGGAGGTGGTGAATGCTTTCAAATGCATCTCACCTGAAAGAAAGTGGCAGACCTTTTGCACCTGATCCTAGCACTTGCTGATCAGGTTTGGTACTAGTGGAACCGCTATTTGCAGTGACTATGCTTATATTCAGTATGTACTCACTGTGCTTTTCTGTTTCTCTGGATGCCCAACTGTGATATCAAGAAGTAATCTCTGGGCAATTGCCAGACAGGATATAGATTGTTTCCTGGAGATCAATATCCTAGGCTGAGGGGACTGCACTATTGGTTCAGCACTTCTGCATGAGTGCAGTTAATTACATAGGTGATCCCTGTGTTTAGATACTCTTTCATCCTTGATCTGCCTAAAAGCATCTCTGCTAGGGATTATCCTCCCTCTTTACTGACTAATTTGACAACAGACTTTATCCATGTCTTTTGAGATAAAGATTAGAGGCACAGGGCTGTCTGCTGGCATTCTGAGTTCTGTAGTGTTGGCTTTTTGTTTCTTGTTTTGTTTGTTTTTTTTCTTGGTGGTTTTGTTTGTTTGTTTAAAGCCTTTATAACGTAAATTCCATTATGAAGGACACAAAGGCAGCCCCCACTGCAAGTATTCTAATCAAAGGAGAGCTCCCTTAGTGATACTGAGGACAGAAATTGTGATGAGCTCTGTTCTGCTCTAAATTACTAATTGACTTTTTCTAAAGAACACCTACTAGGAATCCTGAAGTTTTAGGGCAAATGCTAAACAGCAGCTGTTTTGTAATTGTGCTTTCCAGTCTGTACTTGCAAATATCTCTTTTGAATGATAAGCTGGAGACACTTTCAGTTAAAAGCAGTGCAGATCAGAGAAAACTATGTTAATGGAAGAGGATAGGTCTTAAGCTCAGAAAAGCCATGAAATTCATGGATGAGTTTTAATAATTCTCCCTCTGAGGTTCTTTTATATATAGATATTTCCATGGCTTGTTTTATGGCATGAGAGGATGACATGCTGTTGTAAGCCTTCCATGATGAATATCTGCTTATCATTACACAGAGAAAGAAGTAATTACAGCATTAATACTGAGTTTTATGTCATTATTAAATCACTACTTGGACAGAAGCATAACTTTCATTTAAAAAAACGTTAATCAGTTATGAATCAGCATTGATGATCATCTTGATAATTCCAGAAATTTACTGGTCACAAAACTTTCTTCTTTCCAGAATCAGGCCCTTTGCCAAATTCACAAGTGGACAGCAGCTGCTGTGTATAGATAAGTACACATACCTGCTTCTTTGCCTGCAGTTAGTGCTTTCATTTTATTTAGCCAATTCACTGGCTTGTGTGGATCCGTGTCAAAATGCATATATATTGCTTTCCCCAGAGCACATGCTTTGTATATAGTTGATAAAAAACATTTTATATTATTGCAGAGTAGATGTACGGTGTTATTCTTCAGTGTTAATACTGGCTAGGTGTTTAAAAAGCATAAAGACAGAAAAAGAGTCAGAACACTGGTAGGAGGAAGTCTTAAAAACAAGAGATAGGAAAGGAGAAATAGGTTACCATTTTGAAGATGTTCTCTCTGAATAACTTGTTTAACACTTTAAATAGGTGGCTTGATTTTCAGCTCCGTCAAGCTGATTTAGAAATCATATTATGGGTTTAGGAAAGTAATTAAAAACTTCATTAACATTTTTGTATAGCTCCAAAAAATATTTTTGGGGAAGAAAAAGGTGGTTACAGGGGCAATTACTCCTGAGTATTATGTTTTGATCAGTATAGGATTTTGAGCCACATGGATCAGCTGTGACATCCTGGGTCAAATTTAATCCACAAATATGCTATACCAAAAATCTGGGTTTAGGTTTCAAAGTGCAAAAGCAAAAGATTTAACAAAAGAAAATCTTGATGTCATTATTTATGCATGGGCAAAACCTACATTTGCCTGAGATGGATGGTTCCAGCAGTGACTAGCAGATGGGAATGTTGCAGAGACCAAACCTCATTGTCTATAGACAGCCTGAATTCACCATGCCTGCAAGCCTGTTCTGCACTTGCCTCGAACAACAGCAGGACCATTTGCAAAGGAGACTATTCTGTCTTGTTCTCTCAGTGGTCTGTCCTGTGGTTTGGCTGCAAAGGCAGACAGGATCAAGTAGTTAAACCAGACATGCAGGGCAGATAAATCGGCTCCTGCATGCAGGGCACTCCCCATGGTGCATCAGCTACTGCATCATCCTGGATCTAAATGGTGAGGAATGCTTCAGGAGGTACGTTGCACAGGCAGCTGGCCAGCTTAGCATTGGGACTACTTATACTGCCGTCTAATTATAACTGGAAACTGTCTCCATCGAACCATGTCTGATTGGGGGTTCAGAGAATGCAGAGTGATAAATTGCTGCTAGGTTAGGGGTCTGGCATCCTTAACATTTATCCACGTTGGTGTGAACAACTGTAAAAGTCAGAAAGCAGTGAGGGCTCTGGTTTCAAAGGGGACTGCCTGCATGAACAAGGCATGCAGGGCCTGCCTCTATATGAACTTTTTGAGCAAGGAGGCATTTTATATTAAATTGTCTTTTCCATCATCTGATTTTCTTGCCTTGGGAATTCAGTTGTGAACTGACCCCAGTCCATCATGCTATACATAAATTACTAACAGAACTTTGAAGTTCTTTCCACATTTAAAGAGGAAGTTCAAAAGTATATCCTGAAGCGATTCTGGAGAGATAAGTTTTAAAAATTAAAGGAAAAAGCAGGCAAGAGATTAAATATCCAACTGAGTCTTGTACGAAGGAGGACAATATTAACAGTGATTCAGAGTATCAATCATGTCAAAATGTGCTAGTAGGCAAGACAGCCTCCCTGCACAGTTATATATATGTGTTTATTTGTAGATACAGATGTGCACTTTCACATGTATGCAGACAGGTATATAAACAAGCCTGTGTGTGTTTGTTTTATGGAAACATTAGTTGAACTTTCTAGCTTGTAAGTATGTGAAACTTGCTAGATAGCTGGTTTCCCCTGTAGGTAATGGCTTTGAGTTATGCCATCCTAACAGCGCACCCCCATCAGGTCTTGCATAAACAAGTTACTGAACATTTTGTAACAATTTGTAAAATGTAAATTATTTACATAGAGAATGCTTACTGCTTAGGTGGGTGACTCCGGTAGCTTATAAATACTTTAATAACAGAAATAAATAATTCATGCAGATTTCTTTTGAAATCTGTTACTATGAAATCATTTAATATTCTGAATAAACGTGTTCTAAGGATTGTTGCCATTTCTTGAATGTCTGTAGGATTGTTTATTGCAGTGTCTAGTTGAAACCTACTTGCATGCGAGAGCCCCAAACTAAACAAAAACATTTCACGACAAATAAGTTCTCGTTTCAGTGATTTACTTAGGCCACAATGTTAAATTTGAGCCCATTCTGAACTCTACTCAGTTCATTAAAGGCTCAGCACAAGTTTAGGCACTGCTGAATTCAGGAAGAGTTAATACGTGCTCAAGTGCTTTTCTGTACAAAAGCCTAAACTCTTGCCAGGCTTCTACAGCCTCCAAAACTCCTCCCTGAATGCAGGTTTTATGCCGCAGACAGATCAAGCCACAGGTGCTATTGCAGACTATTTAGCTGGAAGCTACTTGCAACTGATGTGTCACACTCCTTGTTCAGGGGGTTTAAAGGAGGAGGGAGTGTGTGGAATCACCATCAGGTTTCCCTCTTTCCAGCTTTTCATATGCGCAAAGCCCTGTATTCTCTTGGAGAGGGAAACCATCAGATGTCAGATGGAGCTTTTACCCTTCTTTTGTCTCTTTTATGTCTCTTCCAGACTTTTCTGAATTTTCTCTTTTATAGTTACTGCCACTTCTAACTACTCCATTATACCCTTCTCTTAACAACGCTAGAAGGTGCCTTGCAAAATTCAAGATAGAATATACATGTATCAAGTATATATAGTTAATAAAAAGCAACCCAAAACAAACAACCCCCCCCAAAAAAACCCCAAACCCACCACCCTTCCCCCTGAAAAAGCTCCAAACCTCCCGACTTGTATTACCTATCTCAGCTCTAATTCTTTTGGTTTATTTATTTATTTACCCCACTCATTTATTTTCATATGCTGCTATATTTAAACCATGCCAACAGAGTATTTGGCTAAATATGATTCTTATTCTGAAACAGAATGAAAGATAGATTTCCCATTCTTTAAAGAAAGCAATTGGACTAAAATTCCTCCAAAACCAATGTTGGAAATACAAAGTCAGAGTAGTCTAGTAACAGTTAATCTGTTTCCATCTCCTCAGATTTCTAAGATGACAGAATAAGCAAATCTATCTATCCATGCTGATGCCTTGGGACATGTTGGCACACAGATAATTAGGAAGTTATTTTCCAAGAGAATGTCACTGTGGTTTATATAGCCTGAATACGCTAGACAGAAGGACTGCCAGTGATTCAGCTAAAGATGTGAGCCAATGATGTGCTGGCTGAGAGGGTTCATCATTGTTATGAATTCAACAACAAATCTGTTGAGATGTTAGGACAATTAGGGTGATGATATGCTCCTTCACAAATGTGCAGAATCATTATGAAAAGGGAAATTGATGAAACCATTAAAGTGATTGTAAACTTGAACTGTATTTTTTAAATTAAAGAGGAATTTCCCATGAAGAATTGTGGGACTGGCCTGTTACATTATGCATCACTCAAATACTTACAGAATTTTCTTTTTATAACAAATATGTTAACTACTCTTACACATTATTTAAGTATTGCTAATTATTTACTTACTTGACTTTTTACCTCAGATTACTCAATGTGCATCCAAGGAAAAGATCATGAGTGTCTGAAGGCACAATAGGCTTTCATTAAGGGGAAGACGACTTTATGGTAGTTTTCTATCTTACCCTCTTTTCATTTAGGGGCTATATTGTAAATAAGAATGAAAACCAAGTGGATATTAGTAGAAATAAGCCTAACATCCTAAATAAATAAAATGCCTCCATTTGATACTGTAATTTTCCATAGATAATTTGTGTGGAATATTTTAAAATTTGTAAGATTAATTCCTGTCTTGTTTTATAGTGCTAGTAGAATATCAGGCTCTGCACTTCTCTCCTGTACTTTTTCTCTGCTTTGGACAGTGAGCTCACTTCATCCAGGGTAGCGTTTGATATAGAGGTGCACTGCTTACTGCAATATGTAATCAATCCTTTCTCATGAGATTGAGCTTGAGTTTCTGTTAAGCTACAAGGACACCCTTGTCTTTGAATTCTTGCAGTGGAGTCAGATAAAACGAGAAGGTAAAAAGTGTGCTAGGTTTGTAGCAAAAAGAAACGTTAATTTAATGACATAACTTTTCAAGGCCAGGTTGGACAGAGCCTTGGGTGGCATGGTTTAGTGCGAGGTGTCCCTGCTCGTGGCAGGGGGGTGGGAACTAGATGATCTTAAGGTCCTTTGCAACCCTAACTATTCTATGATTCTCTGATAACAGGAAATTATTAGGTTGGAAGGGTTAAATCCCACTGTTCTTTGGAAGGGGAGTAGCAGGGAGTGCTGGCATTGTCAGCATAATGACATGGCCAAGTGCGGAGGGAAGTGTGGAAGGAAGGATGCCAGGAAAACTTGCAAACCTGGTCTAACTCTACCTATAATGCTTGTTAGGGTTTTATAGAGTTAACATTTAACCAGTATGATAATGTAAAGAAATGGAAAATCTATCTTTTCTCCTTCCTTTTTTTTTAAAAAAAAAAGATTAGCTTTAATAGTGCATGTATTTAAATTGCTCCAACTTTTCTGGACTTGCAGTGCTCTATTTAGTACATTGAGAGTATTACTTTTGGTGTTTTATTTGACTTACATGCAGGCCAGAAGAGACCTCAGGATGCCCTTATCATTCTGTGATATTTTGAAAGATTGTCCTTGTATTTCAATATCTACAGATGCAATCAATTATTTCCCTTTGACACTGCTATTATTACATACATATTCTGCAGTTCATGTGCTCTAAATTTGTTATTGATCTTTAGAGCAGTATAAACAATGTGCATTTATTTACATGTATATACATGCACGAGGAGGTAATTAATTTACTTGCTATTGATTTGGTTTTGATTCTGGCACACTGTTCAACATTACATTTTGTTATTTATGCAGTAATGTTCTGATGAAAGCTGCAAACCCAGAACATTAGTAAGCTAAGTTTTGCTGTCTTAGTAAATGTATTTGTAAGGCAGATGCTCTGAATGGTACTCTCTGCACCTATCTTTTTACAGGAAAGTACACCTATCTTTTTCCTGAAAGTACAATTCATAAAACTGCTGAATTTACCTCAGCATTCTTGACATCAGCGCAAAGACTTTGTGATAGATCAGGATTCAGAATGATGAGGTATCAATCTGCTAAGTTTAATCAGTGAGGAGACCCAATGGTACTATTCAAATACTTAAAATTTCATGTTTATTGTTGTACTGATGTGTATGGCTCCTCTTCCAGGAATATCCAGTCAAACCAAGGCAAATTCCCACAAATTCAAAAGCCAGACTGCTCGAATTAGTTATTTGTATAGCCTCTGAGAGGTTTGAGTTACAGATGCTCCTAAACTATGGAGGCAATCAAGGTTCACTATGTGTTTATGCTGTCTCATAGACCATACATACATCTGTATTTACTCTTGTACATGCATTGAAATTGATTGCTTATTCATGAGCCAAGTTCTGCATGAGCAAAGGAGAACCTTTTGGCCCTATTCCTCCTGACAGCCTGTTTTGTGTCAGGAGGGAGTCAAGCATGCTGTGTACAGGGACTGTGTTTACAGCTTATCATTTTACATTACAGCACCACATAAAACCAGGAAGAAAGTTTCATTCTGAATAATTTTCATGTATCAGATTGTCATGGTTTTAGTCCAGCTGGCAACCAAGTGTCATGCAGCTGATTGCTCACTCTGCCCCACAGTGGGATGGGGAGGAGAGTCAGAAAAAAAGTAAACCCCATGGGTTAAGAACAGTTTAATAGAAATTAAGTAAAACATAACAATAATAAGAATACAGTGAAATAAAACAAAGAGAGAGGAATAAACAATAAACACAAGTGATGCACAATACAATTGTCACCACCTGCTGACCGATACCCAGCCTGACCTGAGTAATGATAGGTTCCTTTTTGTATCTCCTCCCAGTTTATATACTGGGCATGATGTGCTGTGGTATGGAATGCCCCTTTGGCTCGGATCAGTTTGGGTCATGTGTCCTGTCTCTGCTTCCTCCCATCTTCCCATGCCCCTCTTTACTGGCAGAGCATGAGACTGAAAAGGCCTCAATCAGAGTAATTACTTAACAACAACTAAAACATCTGTGTGTTATCAGCACTGTTCTCAGATTAAAGTCAAAACATGGCACTGTACCAGCTACTAGGAAAGAAATTAACTCTATCCCAGCTGAAACCAGGACACAGATGTATCAGATGATTTTTTTCCTTTTTCTGCTAGTATTTTTACACATGTATTCCAGTGAAGATGAGTTTTTAATGAAACTCAAAGTGTAACATCATCATTTACAGTGGGTGTTGACAGAAATGGCAATCTGATTCATAAATACAGAAGAAAGATCAGTTTTCATACAGACTTTCGTACAGTGTACAAAATGAATTACTGTGTTGGACTATTAAAATGCAATAGATTACTCTTAAACTAAGAGTGTATTTTCAGCTGCTCATTTAAGACATGAGGGATATGTTGTACCATGGTTTATACAGCAGTATGTGTAATGGCTGAGATTCCTCTTGCTATGGTTGTCTACGTTCCTTTTATGTTTGCGTGTTTATTTCATGTTTATTGCATGTGATTACCTGAACATCTGCTTGTACCACTAAAATGTGATTTTTGTTGAATGTAGTGGTACTCTCCCATTCTAACATGGATTTCCAAGTATTTTGCAAAGGAAATGTTTTTTCCCTTATCTTTATGCCCATTTTGCAAAGATACCTGAAGTAGGAAGGGAAGCATCTCTCTGAAGTTCTGATTTTAAAATGTGAAAATATGCCGTTGGCTTCTGAATCACTTATGCCCTTTGTTCCAATGTCCAATATTTGTTTTTTATTTGAATTAATAATTTTAAACCAGAAGGTAAATAAAAGTGAATAGTTAGATATCCGGGCAGATATATTCACTTCTGTATTAGTATTAAGGGATAAATGCTGAATAAATGTATACATTTTGTAGATGAGAAATGTATGTAATCATGACATTTAGCAGTGATCGTTTAATGTTAAAATATTTAAAGTGCAATTTGTGACAATATATTACATTATATCACATTTGCAATTCATTTTTAATTACAAAGTATTGTGAAAAAAGTAGCATTTTTGTTTCATTTTCATATCTGTTACAAGAAAGGAAAAAAACTATAGTGACATGTTGTAGTGAATTCTTTTTATTCAGAAGAATTTTGCTGTCTTTGATAAAGTAGTATATAATTTAGTAGATATTCTTCTGTAAATTAGCAGTAAATTAGCAGAGGGCTGAGAGGGGGCAGTGCTTGACAAATCCATTCAGCCGCTTTCCAGTTATGGGTATGGATCCGGCTTTGCCCTTGTCTGCATGCAGAATGTCAGCATTGGCGAAAGAGATGATTCCTCTCTGTGCTGCTAATAGTTTTGGGACTATGACCTGGATACAAAAGCTGAAACTTGAATCTTCAGACCATTTGAAAATCCTGATTACTAGGAGCTAAGGCCAAAACCATGGCTTGCACTGAACAAGGAAAGGATATCTGAAGCTTTAAACAGACTTTTAACCTCTACAGGACCTTAAAGGCATCTCATGAAAGATGGTAAGAATGAGCATATTAATGTATTGCACTGTTAATAGCATAGCTTAAGAAAAACTAACAAGGACACTGTGGGAGAAGAAAATCTACTTGAATAATGTGAAGGATGTGTGAAAAATTGGATAGACTTTGACTTCCTCCATTAGTACTAGATTCTTAAAGAAAAAAAAGGTAGGGGTAGAGAAAAATGGTGAGGCCTGTGATGGTATGCACCAGTTGGACTATTCTGATACTGGTATTTGACTATGTCATTGTGAAATAGCATTGGCAATTTCAAGTATATGTGTATTTCCTGATACAAAATAGGAATAATAAGTTCTGTTGCTCTGAGGATGTATTTTCTCATACTAGGAAACCATTTGGTGTCACTTTTGCCTTTTTTTCAGAGGGAGAGGCACATGCAAAGTATATTTATCAAGAGAGCTGTATTTTTTTTTTGCCTGAATTTCACATAAAATACATTTGTGTGTCACATAGACAAAAATATTTATACATATATATTCATTTAGGCTGAATGTTTAAAACTGAAAAAAGTTAGCAAATCATTTAATGAAGAATCAGAAAGTATATTGTTTAACAAAATGCTTTGTAAATGCTACAAGAAATGGTAAATGGCCAAATTTCTTTAAGTTTATTCTTTCATGTAAGGGTGGTGGGGCACTGGAATGGGTTGCCCAGGGAAGCTGTGAATGCTCCATCCCTGGTGGTGTTCAAGGCCGGGTTGGACATAGCC
>JAOEHY010012302.1:0-14113 GCA_025447955.1 Psilopsiagon aurifrons
GGTGTGATGGAGCCGGCAGTGAAATGGCCGCCGACCCCACCCAGCCTCCGGCCCCCGCCCGCCGCCTGCCCCGGCATCGCGCCCGGAGGAACGCCTGCGCCTGCCGGCTCCCAGCTCCCGGCGGCTCTCCGCTGCAGGCGCAGGCACGCAGGCTTCGTGTCCGGGCACGGCCTCCCGCAGTGATTCCCCTGCGGACAGGGGTGCATGCTCAGATGCACCCTTTCTCCAGACCCGCCGTCGCCTCTCTCAGACATAAGTGCGAAAGGCCACCAGCCCCTTCGGCAGCACTCACCCCCTCTGCGCGCTCTCTTCCCTCTTCAGCAGTGCCTGGCCCCCTCACACGCCGGAACTAAACGGGCATCTCACAGACGCCCTCCCCTCTGGGCCCTGCCGGGCTAGCGAGGCTGGGCTCCTCTCCCCACACCCCCAATGCCCCCCATGCCTGCAGCAGCAGACGGCTGCAGCAGCTTCACAGGGGGTGTCAGACGCATGTGTCAAAAAACACAGAAATGAAAACGGAGGCTGAGCGCAAGGCAGCACCCTGGATTTCATCTTGAGTAGGCAACGAAAGTGCACAGCCCTCCTGGACTTCTCTGGTACTGAATGGATTGAGAGCAGCCCTGAGGAGGAATTGGGGTACTGATGGATGAAAACCTGGACATGACCTGGGAACGTACGTTTGCAGTCCAGAAAGCCAACCATGTCTTGGGCTGCATCACAAAGTGTGGGCAGTAGGTCAAGGGAGGTGATTCTCCCTATCTAGTCTGCTCTCATGACACCTCACCTGGAGTACTGTGTCCAGCTCTGGAGTCTGAAGTACAGGAAAGACATGGACCTGCTGGAGTGGTCCAGAGGAGGCTTCAAGGATGATCAGAGGGCTGGAGCACATCTCCTACAAAGACAGGCTGAGAGAGTTGAGCTTCTTCAGCCTGGAGAAGAGAAGGCTTTGAGGAGACCTTATTGTGGCCTTTCAATACTTAAAGGGGGCTTATAAGAAAGATCGAGACAGAATTTTTGCCAGAGTCTGCAGTGACAGAGCAAGGAGCAATGGTTTTAAGATACATTAAGATTCATATAAGGAAAGCTTTTTTTTTTTTTTATGGTGAGGGTGGTTTTTATGGTGACAAGGTTGCCCAAGGAAGTTGTGGATGCCCCATCACTGCAAGTGTTTAAAGGTTAGGTTGGACAGAGCTTTGAGCAACCAAACCTAATGGAGAGTGTCCTAGTTAGTTTTTAACGATCCCTTCCAACTCAAACCATATTGTGGTTCTAAGATTCTATTACTTCTGTAGCCAGCTGTTGTGGCAAGATGAGAACTGAACATTCACGTATGGGTACCCAACAAGTTACAGTGGTAATCTGTCCTGGTTTCAGCAGTAGCAGTCATTTTTCTCCTTCTTAGTAGCTGGTGCAGTGCTGTGTTTTAGACTTTCAGCCTGGGGACAAAGCTGATAACACGACGGTTTAATTGTTCCTCAGTAATGTTTACTTTGACCAAGGACTTTCTGAGCCTCATTCTCTGCCAGGGAGGAGGGGAAGCCGGGAGGAAGCAGAGACAGGACACCTGACCCAAACTGACCAAAGAGGTATCCCATACCACAGCACGTCATGCCCAGTATAGAAACTAGGGGCAGTTACCTGAAAGGGTTAGATCTCTGGGTATCGGTCAGTGGGTGGTGGGCGGTTGTATTCTCTTCCCTTGTTATTTCCCTTCTCATTATTATTAGTGGTGGTAGCAGCAGTGGTTTGTGTTATACCTCAGTTACTGGACTGCTCTTATCTCAAGCCGTGGGAGTTACATTCTTTCAATTCTCCTCCCCATCCCTTCCGGAGCAGGGGGAGGAAGAAGTGGGGGGGAGTGAGCAAGCAGCTGCATGGTTCTGAGTTACAGGCTGGCCTCAAACCACAACATAATCTCTACTTGCACCATAATCTTACCTCCTTGACTGCAAGCAGTGGGTACTTTTTATTAAACAATATCATGGTATAAGTCCAGCCAGCAACTAAGTACGACACAGCCACTTGCTCACTCACTGCCAGAACCCAGTGGGATGAGCAGGAGAATTAGAAAAAACGTAAAAACCTGTGGGTTGAGATAAGAACAATGTAATAACTGAAATGTAACAACACTAATAAAAAAAAAAAAAAAAAAGAGCTAGAGACAGGAAGGAATAAATCCTTCCCCCCTGAAAAAAGAAAACGTAATTGATGTACAGTTTAATTGCTCTTCACTCACCAACTGATACCCAATTTCCAAGCTTGTACCCTGGAAGCAATCTGAGCCTCCTGACCAACTCCCGCTGTTTATACACTGGGCATGAAGTGCTGTGGTATCGAATACCCCTGTGGCTGGTTTGTGTAAGGTGTCTTGTCTCTGCTTCTTCCCAGCTTCTTATGCTCATCCTCACTGGCACAGCATGAAAGACTGGAAAGTCCTTGATCAGAGTTAAGCATTACCTAGCAATAAGTAAAACATCTCTATGTTATCAGCATTGTTCTCATACTAAAGCCAAAACACAGCACTGCACCAGCTAATAGGAAGAAAATTTACTACCTCATCAAAGCCAGGACAACACTGAAAGCTAAACATTTTCATCCAATTTCTAAAGCTAAGAAAAGCAGTCTTGTGGCAAACTCTGAGTTGGTAACTTTGCTTATAGCACCCTTGTGCATCTCGTGCTCCTGGGGACACACTGTCTTCTTTCAGGCACTGCCCTTATTCAGAGGATCCTCTCTGTCTGCCTTTTAGACATGTACATGCCCCTCCCATGCTCCCCTCCACCCCAGCATACTACCATACTAACAATGAAAATCTCTCGAGTGTCTTCCATAAAGCGAGCTGCTTTGTCTAAGTCATCACAATCATGTTGCTGTGTTACATCAGCCCTAACATTTTGCAAGGCTACTTCAAAATTAAAAAAAAAAAAAAAAAAAAAAAAAAACAAACAAACAGTATCTTTTAAGGGTAATTTCCTTATCCTCATTGCTGCAGAGGAAAACTTGAAAATACAACTGGTCTGAACACCAGAAGTTTATACTGATAATGAGTCCATTATCTCTTGTTCAACACTTGAGCCAGTTTCATTTTCATGGTACATTTCTCGCAGCTCTCAAGAAATGTCCCATGGATCTGTGGGTGCATTCCATGTAAAGTTGCAAGCACTTACACTTATGTACTATGTCTAGATCTTCTTGCTCTGAAAGATCTACTTGTGCACATTCAAAAGGATGCTTCCCCCTATAAAAAACCCTGTCCTCAAAGTTCAATTAAATACCTGCTATTTTTTCAAGTATTATTTTACTGCATAGTTTTCAGAGAAATTGTATTGCAGACATACACTATATTTAGTTACACTAAACTGATGTATACCTTAATACTTACACTTGCAACAATCACTGTGTACCCACAATTTCACAATAAAACCTAACTTCTCAGCTAATGTGAAAGTAGGTATATGGGGCTATGTCTTCCAATTCAGACTTCCCAAGTCTCATAGCTTGCCTCCAGCCTTGGGAACCTACATGCCAGCCACAGCTACAACAGGCAAGATGCCACAGTGATCGGATGCAAATATGTTAGATGCAATTATTGGTACCATGGAAAAGGACATAAGAGACAAATTCTTGACTCTCATACTGAAAACACAAAATTTGACAGGTCAGAGTAAAAGCTGCTAGTAGAAATTGTTAAAATTGTTTAATAATATTTTGTTCCATTGAAAGAAATGAAAAAGCATTCTGAACAAAACGAGATGAAACAGTACAGCAATAAAAACACATTTACACTGTATTTGCACAACATAAACTGTATGTTTTATATGGTGGCATCTCACAAACAATTGCAAGATACGCATTTATGTAAGCTAAATGTGCCCATTTAACATATTTGGTTTTTACATTTAATTTAAATCTACATTTAAGATTAATCCCACCACCATATTTACATTTTTTCAAGATAGAAGACCTAACTAGGCACTGCAAATACAGCAGCTACTTTGAATCTAGGAATCCTGGCTTGCTTTCCTCCTGACACAGTGCTGTGTAATTCTGAAGTCTGCCTTGATGCCCAGCCCTCTGCTATTCTTTTCCTAACAGTTCTCAGCCTGTTGATCAGGTGAGGTCAAATCTGACTGTCAGGTGGATGCCTACAGAAGATAATGAAGTTCAAGTCTTGTGACAAAAAACAGGGAACCAAGTAGAGAACAGGGACTGTATTAACGAGGTGATATTGGAAGGGGGTGGAAGTAAGGGACAATTTCTTCCTGTTTGATAGCCTACATGTTTATCAGTACCAACATACTGGATATCCTACCTTTCACATGTAATTTAAACAAAGCTCATAATACTGTTCTAGTCAGTCCAAAGATGTGGGAATGAGCTCATGATAATACAGAATGCTTAGTGGCTATGGGAAGGAACCAGAAATACCAAAGTTACGGTGCATGTCATGGTTTCTACTATAGGTATTTTAAACCAGTTCATAGTACAAGAAAGCTATAAAAGTGACGTAACCAGCTAGTCAAGTATTTCTGCTAAAAGTGATAGAGAAGCCAGTGTAGCCACACTGAGCTTGAACTTCACAATCTCCAATTGCAGAGAAGTTTTTTTGATGGCCATCACAATTAAAAAGATCCAGACCCAATGTCTCCTTTCACCAGCTAGAGATCCAGGGATGGAAGAATAAAAGATGTGAGTTACCTTTCTCTAATTTTAACCAGGTTTAAGGTAGATACAGAGTACTAACTCCCTGAAAACTTTAGATTTATCTGTTTTAATGAAATGAAATGTTAGAAGCAAGCAATGCTTCTCAGGTAGGCTCTATTGAAATACACCGTCAAACTTCATGCACAGGCTTCTGTATATAAACAAGGCAAATAGAGCTATATCTTGTCTTTCCTTTCTGCTCTAACTATAGACAGCAGCACAATATTCAACCATGTCATAGAATTGCATTACAGAACAGTTTATGTTGGAAGGAGCCTCAAAGATCCTCTAGTTCCAATCCCCCCGCCGTGGGCTGGGACACCTTCCAGTAGACCAGGCTGCTCAAAGCCCCATTCAGTCTGGCTTTGAACACTTCCAAGGCAAGAGGCATCCACAACTTCTCTGAGCAACCTGTTCTCTGTGTAACCTGGGCAATATGTTTAAATAGTTTCTCCTTTCCACGCATGCTCAACATCAAGTGAAGGGGTCCCTCAAAGCCATCTTCTATACGAAATAAAATCTTCCCTGGTGGTCCATTTCAGGTGGTGCTGATGTTCTATCAAAATCACATGAAGGAAATGGGTTATTGAAAAATGAGCTCTGTTTCCACTTTCATGTACAGGTACTGCAGTCTCTTATGATGGTAAGTTACCTGGGTACAAAGCACAGCCTAGCCATGACAACGTGTCGCAAACCATGAGCTAACCTACCTGTTTTCTCAGTAGAATAAGTTTAGCTGAGAAAGTCAAAGTTCTGCGCTATTCCTGAGATTGTTTGGAACCACCTTAATGATCTCTATATTGCTCTAGATGGTGCATTACACAGACATACATTTAATTTTTCTTTTGGTTGGAGGCTGCAATTCTGTCTGTGTGATTGTAGCATTAATATTTTTTTTTTTTTGAGCAGATTTAGTTATTTTCGCTATCATTTGTTATCCTAATCGATCATCTTTTAGGCATCTGATTTTCCTTGGCAGGATCAAGCAGTGGAGATAAGTCATCTGGATGCAGAAGCAGTTTTCTTAGTCGTAAGAGAAGCTGTGTAGTTTCCATGCAAATTTGTTCTCTAGCGTACACAGAATCATTTAACTGAATTTTTGGTTTGTTGAACAGAGAAATAGGAAACAACATGAGGTATTCTATGGGTGGTGATAATGTGTCCTGTGACTGGTACATTTTTTTTGTCTTCTGTTTGTAAGTGTAAAGTTATGATTGAATAAAACCTTAAAATGGATGTGAAGGTATAGTGATGTTTGCCTGAGATTGCTATTTCAGAAGAACAGGTGGGAAAAGTGTTACTGTCCAATCTGCGTTAGTGAGACATTAACTTAGATGGTCAAGGACTATATTTAAGTGTTAACATTACCTTTTTATTGACCATCAAAGTCAGGGAAAACTGAAATTGTGTTTCTCCATCACCTAGTAGTTGGGATGTTTATTCTTGATTAATGTAGGTGGATTGTCAGAGTATTAGCAGTTATTGTGTTCCTCAGACAAGAAATAACTGAGATGAAGAAACCTAGCAAAAAAATGCAAAATCTGACAGAAAACTGGTGTCCTAAAAAGGAAGAACAAAGTGCAAATATGAGCATTTGCAAATGTGTGTATCTGCATTAACACACCTTTTTTAAGGGAATAAGAAGGGTAAGATGGATGGATGAACAGAAGGAAGGAAGGACAGAAGGTGGTAGTTGAGTATATATTTGTGTACAGTTAATTACTGTAGTAAAATGTCGCAAGATTTGTTCAATAATAAGCAGTTTGCATCTCTTGGAAGCATTATATGTGAGAACAAAGTATGATGAATAACTTGGCAAAGACCTGGTCACTAACTGTGAGAAGTACATGGTTAACTTGGGTTCTGCTCAGATAGAAATATCACAGATTAATTAATTAATTTCATAGAAGAGATTAATTCATTTCATAGGCAAAATTTTCCATTGACCTTCAGTCTCTACAAACTTACTAACTTAACTAATTGCTGGTCTGCAAGAACATGAAAATATCACTGCTATTTTGCCTATTGAAAGAGTATTTCTTTCTAGGGAAGTTCACAAACGATCTCTATTAACCTGGGTATGGAAAGAACTCACTGTTAACAGAAATGACTGTAAAATTTTTTATTTGTGAAAATTTCATCCATGTCTTTCTAAGCAAAAAATATTTTTTTCAACTGCATACTTCTAAAAGGGTGTTTAGTGTTTGCTGCTGAGGCCTATCTCAAGTTATTTTCTATTTTCTATCTTCTATCACTACAAAGGAATAAGCTGCCTTCCTAAAGGTTTTGAGTCAAAACTGAAGATAAATTTAGCAGCAGCAACTAAAGCTGGTTTTGCCTGAAGCAATCTACACCAGCCATTTCTCTGAGATTAGTCATAGAATGCCAAGTACAATTGAAGTGGAATTTAAAATACAAATGCTCTGTAATAAAGGTAAAAATATATTGCTTATAGTATGTTTAAACTAAACCAAACAAAATACATGATCTAAAGATATAGTTTCACTGGGCAGGCTGAAGGTCAGACAGACTAAAAACTGGTATGTTAAATAAAAAACAAAATGAGTGAAGCAGGCCATCAACATGTAAACCGAAGCTGGTGGCAGTTGCAGACATAATAAATATATCATCTGTTCAGGTACCATTTTTAATAGAAAAAATCTTCATTAACATTTTCTGTCATATTTGTGTTCTTGGTTGCCCAACTAAGTATTGATAGAACACTGGTTCCTGTTTGATTCTTGTTTGATAAAGCTAATGGTTGTCCATCTGGAAGCAGTAGGAATTTATAGACAGAAGAAATCTTCAGGGATCTTCTGAAGGAGTTCTAGGAGTTGCATTGAGAATGTCATCCTTTGCCACTAGCACTGTGTTTTACAACTTCTTTCAGTTTGCAGCTCCTTCCCTGTGATTGCAAAAGTGATAGTAGTAGAAATAGCAGAAAAGATGTCAGTGCGTACCAGGCAAAAAAAAATTATTATATAAGGATGGCAAAATTTCTAAAAAGTGTGGTAGAGATACAGGCATAAACTATTTACTTCTGTCTTTGCAGTGAATGAAGGCAAGAGTGAAAAAGGAGTCCTGAAAGCCCCTTGTCTTTTCAGAAGCAGTGATGGTGACTACATTAACCAATTAATATTGATTGGGATGATGGGAAGAAAAGGAGGGTTGTTAGCTTTCTCCTCCTGCTTTTATTTTACCTAGCTCTTTTATAGACTATAGTGTTGTATAGGTTATTTTGTTGCTCACTGATTTAAGCTTTTATTAATTCGTGTATCTTTGGTCACCACCCAAATGGTGAGGTGTGGAGTGTACCAGGTGAAGCTGTCTTGGCCCTAAAGAAGCCTGGGTGTTGTTACATTGTGATCCTGGGGCTGGTGTGCTGGGGAGCCAGGGCAGAGCTAGCTGCAATGCTGATGCAGGATCCTGCCTGCCTGGTGAGCCCGTAATCAGATTTGTCCCAGCTTTATGCTAGCTGTGACACAGCTGCCATTTCTGTGTGCCCTCCTATACTGATACTTAAGAAGAAATACAATTAATGATCCATCGGGATGCACTTTCCTGAAGTGCTCAGCCTTGAGGACATAAAAATAGAGAAATTGATTGCTTGTGTTCCAAAAAGTCACATTTGTAAATATGTTAATGCTAAAAGCTGAAGTGAGGACATGACAAACGTAAATTGCATGAACTATAACCATTATATAATAAAACATTTCAGTATTGCAAACAAGGTTAGGTTGCTTTTCTCTCCTGTTTCTTTTCTTTTTTTTTTTTTCTATTATGTTTACAGTTATATAGAAAATAAAAAAAAATATTTTTTCAGACTTACAGCTGAAAATTTATTACAATATCCAAATCATATCCAGGTCTAAATAGCCAGGGAAGTTTTATTGTAAATATAAAGCTATGACATCATCCCTAACTGACTGGCTTCATCAAAAACACTGGCAGCATTCCCACATTTTATGTGGTGCTAGGATTTCATTCCTAGCAATGGAGACCAAAAGGCCAAAGAGCTGGCTTTCTCATGACAGTAGTTTTTTAAATACGGGAATCCTTGAAGTATATAATCATGGGGTAACTCATGATTATATATATATATATATATATATATAATCATGAGGTGAAATTTATTATTTAGTAAAATGCTTATGTTAAAATTATAAAATTGATTCCAAAGGAACTACATGTGATTGTAGTACTGCTTTGACTATCACCTTTGAAAAATCTAATAGCATCTTTTGAGCAAGGCATCATTACTACAATTTAAAAAGCACTACTCATTTTCCTTTCCAATGAAAATGGCTGTTGAAACAACTCAAAGTTGATAAAAAAAAAAAAAATAGAATGATGAACATGATAGGCATGAGAGAAAAAAATTACTTTTTCTCTCTAATGCCCCAAAAGAAAGGATGAGTAATGGGAACTTGTGTTTACTTAGATACTGGAAATTTATCAAGGGACAAATATCCAGTAAAGTGTTTCAATACAAGCTGTAAACATTCTTGCTAAGGAAATGTGTTTAGAAATGACTGACCTTTCCAGCACAAAATATCCCCCTACAGAATATCAGAGATTACCCTGAAAAAAACTCACAGTCATTAATTAGGTTAGTTTACAGTATTTGAGGTATTAAATTTACTTGAATGGCAGCAGAGCTCTTGCTTTGGCATGCATTTCTTCATGATCCCCAGAGGCATTCTGACTGCTGGTGACAAGCATCCTGGAGATTACTGAAGGCATTTATTGCACAACTTTTCCTACACTCACTGTTTCAGTTTGAAGCAATAATAATTTCACCATTTGTGATCAGATGGTGTCTAATCTTCTTGCAGATATTAAAGGAAGGGTGGAGACTGCACAATGTCCTTTTATTTCCTTTGCATATCTGTGGACATGGAATATTGTTAGCTCTCACCTCCATCTCAAAGGTGGAGGATTTGGGAGAACTTGGTAGCTGTGGTCCATTCCCTTCTGGTGAATTCCCTTGCCCCTGCAAGCCTGGGCATTGGAAAGGATACTTACAGGAAGGCAAAGACTCTCAGAGAGGTACTTTGTACTGCACCAGGCGCATTTGCCTTGGAGATGTGGGAGCTGGGAAAAAGAATGTGCCCCATAAAGGATGCAAGTCAGCTGTTTATATCTTCCAATCATAGCAGCACTCTGTTATTAGATAATGTTTTAATTTACAAAGAGAAAGCTTGCGCTTCATCTATTTTTATACTGAGTCTGTGTCTCGCTTTCATTGGCCTGCAATAAAAGGATCTCATGATCTTCATCCAATGTTATTTTCTAGTGATGCTTATTGCAAGGAAGATCAGACAGCCACAGTGCGCAAAATTTTGTAGACCTTTTTTTTTTTTTTCCTGTTAAGTATTAATATAAACACAAAACACTTAGACATCAAAATTTCTAGTTTAAATTCTTTCAAGGTTGTGAAATCCTATTTATCTTCTCCAAATTCTTAACATGAAATTATGAAATTATTTGTTTCCCAACTCTGAACTGGGAGGTGAGCATCTTTTCTCCCTGTTATATTTAAATCACATTTATATTTATCAAATGTCTTCACTTCCCTAGCAATTAAAAAAGAAATAATTACTGAAGTGCCATTCCTGCAAATATTTATATCAATGCCCAGTTGGAGAAGCATTTCTTTTGTTCCTATAAAAGCTATGCCAATGATTTCTTTATAGATGCAATTCTTCAAGACTGATTTACCATGTTTGTCATTGTGTTATACCCCTTCTGGAAAAACAAAACAAAACAAAACAAAACAACAGGAAAAAGAGTCATTTTGAACTAGAAAATATGTTTAGATACAATAAGTCAGTTTAATATTTGTCTCATTTGTTCCCTTAATATGCTGAATTTTAAAACTAATGGACAGATCATTATCATTTGCTGTCAAGGAAGTTCTAGGTGAGAAAAATACTAAACAGAAGTCCATATAACCTCAGAAATTGCCGTATTTCCTTTTAAAGATATTTCTCAAACCATAATCTATAGCATACAAAGAATGGCTGATGCTGGAAAAGATCTCTGGAGGTCATCTAATCCAAGCTTCCTGCTCCAACAAGGCCATACAGAGCTGGTTGCCCAGGAATTTTGGAGTGCTTTTGAGGATGTCCAAGGATGAAGACTCCACAACCTTTTGCGGCAACCTGTGCCAGTGCTTTGTCATTCTTACAACAAAAACAGTGTTTCTTTATGTGTTCAGAAGGAATCTTCTGCACTTCTGTCTCTGATCCTGTAACTGGGCACCACTGGAAAAGGTCCTGGCTCTGTCTTCTAAGTACCCTGCCTTCAGATATTTAGATATATGGATGAGATCTGCCCAAGCATTCTCTTCTCCAGGCTGAACAGCCCCAGCTCTTCCAGCCTTTTCTTGGAGAAGTGCTCCAGTCCCTTCATCATCTTCACGGCCCTTCACTGGGTTCTCTACAGTACATTCACATCGCTCTTGCAATGGGCAACCCAGAGATGGACAAAATACTCCTCATGTGGCCTCATCAGCATTGATGAAAGAAGGATCACCTCCCTTGACCTCTTGGCAATACTTCTCCTAGTGCAGCTCAGGATATAATTAGTCTTTTATTTCAGCATGGGCTTTACGTAACAAATATTTATCTTGCATTGTTTTTATTAGCGACTTCTTTGTAGAAAATTCTTTTCTCAGCATTCAAGTTATCACTTTTGCTGTTGCTGTGCTTTTTCAAGGGGCAATATGATGGCAGTAATTTTTCTAAAATCAGCCATGAGAGGATCTTCTTCATTATTTAGTCTGAAGTACACAATTTGAGATAATTTCCAAGTAATACCTGATCCCTAGTGCATCAGTTTTTTAGTTCAACACAGCTAGTATTTTCTCAGAATGGAGTCCATGAATGAATAATTATGGACATGCACTTTGTAATTTTACCCTTGATATTCATAGTGCTTTGGAAATTTATGCCATGGTGGAACATGTTACATTGACAATGGAAGGGTGTTGAAGAAAACAGAAATGGAGTAGCATGCTCTTGGATGCTCAGATGGGTAGTGAACTTTCAAGAGCACAGTCTTGCACATTCTCACCTCTCTGGGTGAGTTTTAGAAATGTATTATTCTTTTTGTTGAAATTTTTCCAATTAGAACTATCTGTCATCCATTAGGACAAGGTGACACAGAAAGTGAAGGGGTACACAATCATAGGAGAGCAAAGGAGATTAAGTTCTCTGTGCATTTCATCTATTATCCTCTACAGTGATGTCATCAGCAGGATGAGAGGTTATGGGGGGCGGATGACCGATGCAAACCTATCCTTTTAGGGCTCAATAAGTATTTCTAAGGAAGGCAATATAAATGGAAATTATAGAGGTGAAGCAAAATGATGCTATGATAACAGAATGAAGGTAATCCCAGTAATATTCATTGACTCATGTTAACTGGAAGCTGCATCCATTTTTCAGGTGTAGAACCTCAAGCAAGAAAGATTCTCCTTATGTTCATTCACCTTTGTTGCATTTGAGTTTACCTGTACTGGCAGCCTTATCTGGGAGAATTAGAGAAAGATATTCTGAGCTGCTGATAATTTCTATCTTCCGTTTTTTCAAGCTTGTCTAAATGAAGAATTTTGAAAATGGATATTTAGGTGACATGGCAGCACCAGGACTTCTTTGAGAGATCTATCAACCTCACCTTAATATATCAGTTCTAAGATAACCACAAAATTGACTACTCTTTGTTCTTATCTTTCACCAGGTGTCAGTCATTTTCTTGTATTTTTGCAGTATTGGAAAAATTTTGTATTTAACAATTGAAATATAACATCAGGCAGATGCTATTTGTGTTTACACTTTTGTTTTTCCCTTTCATCACTGAGAGCAGTAAGGGCATGATCGCTTTAATGCCATTTGTCCTTCAGTATAGACAGCTGATGTACATTCTTTCCCCACTTAGATAAAGAGCAGTTTAATGAGATTTGAGTGCTGTTTCTGGTAAAAGGCCAGTAGCTGATTAGTGAACTAGCAGTATACTGACCTCTTCCTTTAACCTGCTTTATATTCACTATATGTTGACAGTATGAATTTTACAGCCAAGTATTTAATGATGTTTCTATGATTTCACACCCAGATTTTCACTCCAAGTACCTTTATGCATGCAACAGGCTTACTCAATGCTATTTGATTTCTACAGTTCATCACTGAAACTGAATATGTAGAGATATATATGCTAGCTTTGTAGAGACCCTATGCCTCATCTCCTAGAAATGATCATTGATTTTTACATATTTTGAAGTATATGTAAAAATATTTTGATCAAGATTAATTTCAGTAACAATTCTGTAAGTGGTTAAGCATGACTTGATAAAAAAAAATACTATGTGCTTGCATTTTTCTTCACATAACGGACCATATCTGTGCTGGTATTTATATTTGCTAGATAGAATTTCAGAGGAATACCAGATTTTTTTAAATTCCATTAAACTGATTTTTAGATCTGGATTGCATCAAGTAATGGATAGAAAAGGGTTACAGCAGAATACATCTATAAAAATTCTGCACTAAATCAGACTATGCTGGAATGTAACAGTTGCTGCCTTCGTGAGTGTCAATGCTATTTGCTGATGCAGCTCAGTGCAGTTGAACCACCACAAGGGAGACATTTCAAGAGCTTGGTGTTCAAGCATCTCTTGGATGAAATCCATAAAAGAACAGACATGAACTGATTAATAAATCCTGTTGACATGTATACTGGTGCCATGAAATAGTATCAGTAATCCTATCTACAGTTGCAATTAAGAGAAAGTCTACGAATATTTTTCCTTTTACTAAAACAAAAAAAAGTAAATCACAAAAGTAACAAAATAAGAAATTAAATAATAAAGATGCTCAATTTCCAGTCTCATAATGGTTAAATGTATGACTACCTTTATCCCTCTAAAAGCTGAAACAAAAAAAATATGCCAATAAAGGCCAGGCCTTTAGACATTTCATGCGCAAATAGGCAAACATGAAAGATTCTGCGTGTATCCACTAATGCGCTGGCATTCTTAAATTCCATCGGAGTGTCTAATACCTGGTAGCATATACTTGAACATCTCAAGGCAGCTTATGGAACTACAATCTACAGAAGACTTCCAAGATTAAACAGAAAGTTGCAGTCTGCTTTCTGCAAGGTTATGAACCAAAAATATGTTGAGAAAGTGGTTTTCAGGACTGAGCATAATAATGGAAAAATAATTCAGAATTTCATTCACTCGACTACCAGGCTGTTTGTCATGGGTTCAGCAGTAGCAGTCATTTTTCTCCGTCTTAGTAGTTGGTGCAGCACTGTGTTTTTGACTTGTAGCCTGAGAACAGTGCTGATAACACCAATGTTTTTAGTTATGGCTTAGTGATGTTTGGTCTGGCCAAGGACTTTCTGA
>JAOEHY010012304.1:0-26337 GCA_025447955.1 Psilopsiagon aurifrons
GCCGCTGGGGCAGCGGGCGGTCCCCGCGCGAGGCGGACGGAGGCGCCCGGGGCCTGGCTGGGGTGTGAGCGGGCGGACCACCGGGCTCCTCCAGGCCCCCCCCTGTCGGCGGGGCAGAGGCAGGGGCTGGGTGGCGCGCGCCGGCTGTGGCCAGCCCGGTGGCCGAGTGCCCCCGCCTGAATTGCCCCCCCAGCACTCGTCTGGAGGCTGCTCTGCGGGCCCAGCTGTGCCGAGCGTCCGGAGCCACCGGCTGCCTCCTCCCGCTGCCCGCTACTTCGCTGTAACATCAAACCGGTAAGGTTTTTATACGGCCTTCGCTCCAGGGGTTAAGGTTTAATGAGTTGGGCTATATTGCAGCATAATTGGCAATTTTGTATGTATATATGCATTTAAAAAAAAAAACTCAAAACACTTTTCAATGGGCGAGAGCCTACAGAAAAATATCCTGATGGTTTATGAACTGAAAAAGCCCTAGGGCTAAAGAGTGCTAGCAACAAATTCTTTTCTCTGTGGTACACTTTACAACTGTTAATGTGTTAAAGCATAATTAAGAGCTGTGGCATAGACAAACCTTTGGTTGTGGTTGGGTTCAGACCTGCAGTCTGCAAGCAGGAAGGGAAGCCTGTGCATGGGTAAGGACTAGAGGGGAAGGCTTGCTTCCTGCCCAACTGCTCATTCAGTCACACTGCCGCGTTTCAGTGTGACCTGCCTGTTCTAGCTGCTAATGTTTCAAACCCTGAAGTACTTCTGGGCGGAGGAGGGAGGAACACTTGCAGGAGTGGTCAGACCCTTTTGGTCGCACTAAGTATGTGTAAGCTTTTGCCTACTTCGAACTAAGCACCTTCATGAGAACCTGAACTGCCTGTTCACTAAGTAGCTATTTAATCTGTTGTGTGCATTGTTCCTTAAACTGGGCATGGTTGCAGACTCTGGTAGTGTAATCAAATTGAAAATGTTAATTGCAGCTTGTATAATGAACACTCATGATGATACATCTTATGACTCACAAATAGCCTTTCAGAGAGTAAGGCTGAAGTCAGTCCAGTACCGCACACCTTGAGGCATGTCTGCTTAGGTGGTACTCTAATACCAGAGTTACAACACAGACACAAACCAATCTCTACAAATGTTGTGTCTGTCCTGCTGACTTAGATAAGCCACTGTGATATGCTGCCTTTGTTTTCTACTAATCCTTCTCTCCCTTTAAGTCTGAGGTGATGCTACTGTGTTCTACATGTGTGTGCTTCCCTTTGAGTTGGAAGTGCCAGGTCAAAAATGCTCTTGCACTCACAAAAAAACAAATGTTTGCCTGATTTGTAAAGTTAGATTAAACACTGGGTAGTTCTCAGAAGGAGTGGATGGGCTTCCTGATGCTGCTCTTTAAAAGGCTCATTTATAGAAAATAAGCATGTAGAATGCAAAAAAAACCCCAATACTTCAAGCACCGGGAAGGTATACTTGTGCAAGGTGCAAAATCTAAGGGCTGTTCACCTGGAATACCTTAATGAAAGAAGAACCTTCATTTTGAGACAAAGCCATAAGGCCTTAGCTGACATAACTTTGCTATTTTGGAAGAGTATGACGGCACACACTTAATAGAAACTTGACTGCAAGTAAGGACCTGCCCTACTGATAGGGCATGATATGCAGTAAGTTAGAACTGTAGTACATAGGCAGCCTTGCATCTGTTTTTGTAAATTGCTTATAAGTAGGGACATCCCTAATGGCAAAATATGATAACAATTTGAATGAAGAACCAAGCACATAGCTGTCAGATATTAGCAGTTAATAATACCAAGCTCAAAGGTAAACAGCTGTAAGAATCCTGACTGATACTAACTCGTAGACTATAGTTGTTGCCCTAACCTAAGTGCACAACCATAAGATAAGAAAACCGCAAGTTATGTAACTTACTGAATTGTATGAATGTATCTTTCAGGTAAAATTAAGATGAAAAGTAGGTATAAAAGAACCCCTGAGCTTTACTGTTCTTTTGACATGGGTATAGAGATTTGAACCCCCATGTGCTCCTGGTGCCAATAAAGGCTTGTGCTTTACTTTACAGTGTGTACTGTGGAGTGATTTCTTTGAATCAAGTTGGCAAGCCAGGCAGGAGACTGGCCATTCGGCTGTGAGGCCTTCTGGGGCCGGGGACCCTCAGGGTGACCCTGGAGAATTCTCCGGTTTCCGTTGGATCATCACAGGAACGGGCAAGACCCTGAGACAGGTACAGAACTTCAAAGCACTACTTTACTTTGGAGGAAATTCTTAATTTGTGGTTTAGGGCTACCTGTAAGTCATATGGTGGGTGTTGCAGCACTGGCCTGCTAGCGGGACATGGGTGTTTGGGGTTAGAGTCCCCACTGTCATTTGTGTGGATTGCAGGTTAAAGTCCTGCCCAGATTCCAGGCTATAGTCCTGATTTGGTATGTATGTAGATAGAGGTTGGAATTTGTGCAGTCTTAGCCACTGTTATCAGCCTCCTAATTTATTATGTATGGATATGTTTTTTTTTTTTAATTTGGTACCCTGTATGTATTGAGTAACGTTTGTCTCGTAGTAAATGCTACTCTGTCTGGGCTGTCTAAGACGTGACTAAATGTATGTTGAAGAATCCATAAAGTACGTTGCTGTAGAATTGGTAGGTTTATCACTTCACGTTTAGTGTTCACCCATTTTTGTATGTTACCTGTGATCACTGCATTTTTTGAGAAATTTGATATAAGGGAAGAGCAACCTGCTTTATGAAATCCAGTTAGAAATAGTTCAGCATTTGCTGGAACAAGGACTATCTATTGAACTATAACTGCATGGTATGGAATGAGTGAATGTATGTGAGAGACCTACAATTAGGTACAAAGAAAGTGTGGAGTTCTGACCTGCGGTTCTGTTCTTCCATGAAGGAAACAGTCAGAGATGAGCAAAGTGAAAGTAACATGGAGTGAGTGCACAAGTAACATAAGCATGATTGGGACATGATATTATCACAAAACCAGTGCAAATGGGAAACCAGGAAAGTCAAAATTTAAGACTAAAAGTTCCCTGGAATGCATCTTAACACACAGGAAGGAAATGGGGCATCCCCTAGGAGGAAGCACAAGCAAAAAGACCTTGGTAAAATATTGTAACCAGTGGTGGCCATTGCATAAATTGGAAGGGGGAGAAAAATGGCCAAAAAATGGATCCTTAAAATATAGTATGATGTTACAGTTAATGCTTTGCTTATGAAGAGAAGGAAGGTGGCACGAAGTCACGTATGCAGGTATGTTTTTCACACTCTGAGAACATCCAGAGTGGCAGAAAGACTGTGGGATAAATATTGCACCAAATTCTGTTTGTATTAACACTAGAAAAAGAGAATAAAAAGCAAGGAGAAGTTGAAGTGGCACTGCTCATCATGCTCTATAGGCCAGAGGTGCTTGAAATACAAGGAGGAGGTGCCTGAGGAAATGCTAGAAGGTTTTCTTAGTCCCAGGGAAGCTGCAGAAAAAGCATTAACTCCTCCCCCTTCCCCAGAGCATGGGAGGTGAAAGGAGAGGTGAAGGCAACAAAACTCCCCATTACCATCCTCTTCACAGCTGAGCAGGAGAACGCAGGCCAAGTTGTGAGCTTGATTGGCTCTGCCCATAGTGAAAGGTAAAGTCATGATGCAAGCCCCGCTTAGGGAAGCTGAGGGACCCATGAGGCTAAAGGTTAATTTCTCTATGGAAGACTTAGCAAGTTGGAAAGCAATAGGAAGGACTTACAGACTTACAGGACTTACAGGCGTGGCAAAGAAATTTACGATCTTCACTAAAGCCCCAGATCCAGATTGGGATGATAACTGATTTTAAGGTTAGACACACCACAACTGAGACTATAACAAAAGGAAAAAGTCAGGTTGAACAATCACTCATGACCATTGCAGTCTTGGGGAAAGTAAATTATCAGGGAGATGGAAAACCTCGAGGTGCATAGAAAGAATCCTTTCCGGGTTGTACCACAGGGGTTCCTAGTAATAGGATAAGGACTAATCAGTCTGCTTTTTGCAAACAGGAAAGGCACTGTAAAAGGCAGTGTCCCAAATTGAGAAGGGAAGGAGAGGACCTCCCATGCCTCGCTGAATTAGTCTAGGGGGGACCGGAAGATCAAACCCTGGACAATCCCCTGGTTGTAATGAAGCTGGGGAAAGAAGACACAAGTGTAGAATTTCTAGTAGACACCAGCGCTACATGTTCTGTGTTAAATCAACAGATAGCTTTGATTGATTGTAAATCTTTAAATGTGATTGGGACGACAGGCCAGCGACAGAGGGTACCACACATGCAATCTCTCTGATATAAAATGGGTAAAATGGTAGCAATGCACATATTTTTGTATATGCCCAACACCCCAAAATTGTTATTAGGAAAGGATCTGTTTAAAAAAGTTGGAAGCGGTGATCAAGTTTAAAAATGGTGAAATGCAAATGAAAGCTAAAGATGACCAGTTAATGGAAGTATTAAGTTTAGCTCTAATCCGGCCATGGATAACAAAGCAGGTCCCCATGGATATCTTGGATCAAGTCTATCCAGGAGTGTGGCCTGACGGAACACCAGTTAAGGCAAAGCATGCCAAACCGATCCAAGTAAGACTGAAGTCCAGGACCCAACTGATAAGAATCAAACAATCCCCCCTCAAACTAGAAGACAGGAAAGGAATTAAACCTGTGATGTTTGGGGTTTTTTTTTTTTTCCTCAAATTTGGCCTTTTAGTCGAATGTGAATCCAAATATGGCACCCTTGTTTTGCCAATCTGGAACCTGGATGGGAAGAGTTATCCATTACTACAAGGCCTAAGAGCCGTCAATAAAATAGTAGAAGACCTTCATCCCATGGTGGCCAATCCTTATACTTTGTTAACAAAACCAAGAGAATCTTGTTTGGCTTACTGTTTAGACTTAAAAGATGTCGTCTTCTGCCTGCCCTTGGATCCAGAGAGCCAAAAATTATTTCCTTTTGAATGGGAAAATCTTGAGTCAGCTTGGAAATCCCAACTCACTTGGACTGTGTTACCCCAAGGCTTCAGAAATATTCCAGTGTTATCTGGAAACCAACTGGCAAATGAGCTTGAGGACTGGATGGTACCCGCTGGGGAAGGAGTTTTGCTCCAATATGTAGATGAGCTGTTGATAGCCACCAGAACCTTAAACAGCTGTAGGGAATGGGACAGTAAGCCTACTACATTTTCTCGAACTTAAAGGATATAAGGTATCTCAGCAAGAGGCACAAATAACGAATTAAGAAGTCACCTGCCTGGGCTATGAGGTCTCAGGAGGCAGTGGAAATTAGAACAAAAACACAAAGAAACAAATTGCCAAACTCCTTAGCCCAGGACATCTAAGGAACTTCGGATGTTTCTCAGGATGACAGGTTGGTGTTGACTCTGGATCTATAATTATGGTATATTAGTAAAACCCCTATACCAGTTGCTGTAAACAGAAATGAGGGAATTACAGTGGACTGGGGAAGCAAAATGAGCATTTAATGAATTGAAGGAATTAATGAGGGCCTCAGCCCTCAGACTCCCAGATGTCATTAAAAAATTTTGGTTATTTTCACATGAGAGACAAGGCATAGCCATAGTTCCTAGCTCAAAATATAGGACCCTATAAAAGAGCTGTAGCTTACTTCTCAAAGCAACTAGATGAAGTAAGCAAAGTATGGCCTAGGTGCTCATGGGCAGTGGCAGCTGTTGTCCTAAATGTCCAGGAAGCTCGAAAATTCACTATGGGGAAAAAAAGGTGACTGTCCTGATACCACATTCTGTATCTGCAGTATTGGATCAGAAAGGGTGGCAGTGCCTGTCTCCCTCTCAGTTCCTTAAGTGTCAAGCAATATGGGTGGAACAAGATGATGTAGACATAGTCACTACTAATATTGTCAGCCCAGCCTCTTTTCTCAGCAGTGCCACAGCAATCAGGGAGCCGGTAACTCATGACTACCTAGAAACCATTGAAGCCACTTACACAAGCTGGCCTGATTTAAGAGAAGAACACTTGCCAGAATGGAAACCTGGTTCACTAATGGAAGCAGCTTTATTAAAAAAGGAGTTTGGAAAGCAGGATATGCTGTAACTACTGCTTAGAGAACCATTGAAGCCTGAGCTCTCCCAGCGGAAACGTTGGTGCAAAAAGCCAAAATGATTGCTCTAAGAAGAGCACTAGAATTAGGCAACAGAAGAGACATTAATATCTGGACAGACTCACAATACACGTCTGGTGTAGTGCATGCCCATGGGGCTGTGTGGAAAGAGCATGGGCTTTTGATGTTGCACAGAAAACAAGTACTCTGTGGAAATACTGAGGCTTCTTGAAGCTATACAGTTACTGAATTGACTGGCAGTGGTGCATTGCAGAGGACTCCAAAGGGGTGACATGAATCAGGATAAAGGGAACCAACTGGTGGATCTAGAGGCAAAGGGCGGCAGAAGAAGAAGTAGTAAACCTACTGGCCATAATACCAAATGGAAAGATAATAAGTGTTACTTCTGAAATTTCTTATTCTAAAGAAGATTGAAAACTAGCTTAGGATTTAAAGGCACAACTTAAAAATAAGATTTATGTTCTTCCTGAAGGACAAATAGTAGTTCCAAAACAAATACTATGGAAAATAGTTCAAGAAGAACATAATAAGACACACTGGGTAGCAGATGTCCCTATATATAATAGTTTGAAGAGACGAATAGTGGGATGTAACCTGTACACCACGGTAACACAAATAATAAAACAATGCAAACTCTGTAATAATCTCCAGACTACTAATAAATACAATTTGGGGATGATTGGGAAGGGCAATGTCCCTGGACAACAGTGGCAGATTGATTTCTCTGAACTACCCAGAAAAGGGGGATACAGGTACCTTTTAGTACAAACAGATACCTTCTCTGGCTGCCCGGAAGCCTTTCCAACCTGGAGCTGCAAGGATCGAGCATTAACCAAGGTGCTCCTTAATGAAATAACCCCCAGATTTGGAGTACCATCAACCATATCCTCAGATAGACATACTTGGTTTTGTGCACAAGTGGTACAGCAAGTCAGTCAGATAGTGTGAATTGATTGGCAGTTACAATTAGTTAACTAATTTAAACTGCAGTCAAGCATTACCTCTAGCCTTGTTGTGAATAAGGGTTAGGGATTAAAAGAGAAACTAAGCCCTTTCGAAATGCTTTATATATGACTGTATGCTGTACAGTATCAAGGGGAAGACTTACATCAGGCTGATATCTCAACCATGAAATCGGAATGTAAATCTTTCATTAACCAAAGGCTTGTAGGATGGGGAGCCTGGATTCAGTCTTGAATACCCTGTGCTAGACACAGAATAGACTTCATGGGGTGGTTCGGATCAGGAATGGGAGTCTCAAACTCTATTGATCCAGAAGTCTTAGTAAATAAATTAAGCACAGTCACCTCAGAGCTAGGAAATCCAGAAATTCTACTCAGATCATCTCACCTGACTGTTGCCCAAGCACAGCAGTTGGTAAGTGATATTGCAACAGTGTTAGCAGAACACACCTCCCACAAACTAAAGCACATTAGTAGTTTTATGGGGAATTTGCAAGGAAATCTGTCTCTAACTTTAGATTGGATTCAGTCACAACTTCGGTTACAGTATGTTGCAGTGGCTATTATTAGGGAAGGAGAAACAGGACTTTTGCCACAAGAGGTGTGAACAATTTCTGCTAGAAATGGTACTGATTTAGAGAAAACATCAAGCATGGTGGAAACTAGTGAATTTCACATATAACCCATTTCAGAGGGACCTTACTGCTTTTGTATTGACAATTGAACATGCCAAAGAATTAGACATCTTTCCTGTGTTTGTCTCCAGAGACCATACACAAAGGCATTGTAGTCAGACTGATGGGACACAATGTATGGGCAAAATTTAAAACCCAAAATTGGCAAACTATAAGCATAGAGGCTTGTACCCCAAGAGAACAGTTAGGGTTCATCTGTGCAAATGCTATAACTGAAAATGAGGATCTCTGTCTCTGTACTGAAGACAGCACTTGCATTTTCAAAATGATCCCTGGCATTCATGCAGGCTCCCAAGTATATTGTATTGAAAAGGGATATTCTTGCATAAGAACCACATGTGAGAATATAACAATTGATAGCTGTATTGAAGAAACAAGTGCTGCCAACTTTTGTTTATCTGGTTTTCAATCATTGGATGTAATTTTAATTACACCATCCCTGTAACTACTAATCAGCTATTACAGACAACTGTCTTATACCACGATATACCTCTCCTACAAATTGGAATGAAATAGAAATTTCATTCTTTTCAAAGAAGATGTTGCATCACCCAGACCTTGAGAAGGTGGTACATAAGGTCAATGAAACTTTCCAGTGAGCAGTGTGGACTGTTAAGCAGAATGTAAAAGAAATTAAGGAAATCATCACCAACATCAAGACAACTGGAGGACACCACTGGTGCAAAATTTTCTTGGGAGGAACAAAACGGCGATCTCCTATGGCAACTCAGCTTCTGAATTTTCTCGTCCACCCTGTTCTTATGCTAATACTGACTATGGCCTTACTAACTATTGTTAATTTGTAGATATGGTGGAAAGTTCATACGGTAGCTCAACAAGTGTACATACTATGGACTGCTCAAAAGAATTTACACAATTTTGAAGAGAAGGGGGGATTGAGACCAAGCCATTAGGCCTTAGTTGACGTAACAGCTATTTAGGAAGAGTATGACCACGGATGTTTAATACAAGCCCATCTGCAAGTAAGGACCTGCTCTGCTAGTATAGAGTGATATGCAGTAAATTAGAACTCTGGTACATAGGCAGCCTTGCATCTGCTTTTGTAAGTTGCTTGTAAGCAGGGACATCCCTAATGGTGAGATATGGTAACAATGTGAATGAAGAACCAGGCATGTAGCTCGCAGGTATTAGCAGTTAATCAGTTGTACTAAGCTTAAAGGTAAACAGCTGTAAGAACCCTGATTAATACTGACACAATAGGATAAGAAAACCACAAGATACGCAACTTACCGAATTGTATGAATGTATCCTTTAGGTAAAATTAAATCAAGATGAAAAGTAGGTATAAGAGCCCCTAAGATTCACTGTTCTTTGGACATGTATGGAGGTTTGAACCCCCATGTGCTCCTGGTGCCAATTAAGCCTTGTGCTTTACAGTGTGTACTGTTGAGTGATTTCTTTGAATCTAGACCCTTGCTTTTGGTCTATGAGTTAGTAAGAGCAGTATTTGCCCCTTTTTTTTTTCTGTTTTTTGTTCTGGGGTTTTTTTTGTTTGTTTATTTGCTAGTATCAAGCAAAACTGGCTTTTTACTGCAGATTTGCAGTTATCAGTCTCTTATGTGGACAGAAACAGGTTTAAGTTAGAATGAGCAGCAATGTTTTTAGGAAAGCCCCAATAAGATCAAGCAAGGATGTTCTTCAGCAGTTTCCTTGATCAGCTGTACTTTAATTTGCTGCAAAGACAGTCATCTGGTCAACATTATTTTTTGTTAGATTCATGTTTGTTTGGAACAAATACCTGTGTGGCCATATGTGTGCCTGAGGCAATGTATAGGAAGTTGTAAAGGGAATGAGGGCTGCTGTTCATACTGATGTCATCATCTTGGATCAGTTTAAGTTCTTGGCACTGAACTCTGTCTCAAGCTTACAGTTCCTAGAGTCAGTATTAAACTACTAAACTGGTGAAAAACATGATTCAAGGTGTCGTACACAGTGTAAGTGGCTCTGGTCCCTCCTTGCAGTGAAAAAAACTATTCTTTTTTCTGTTAAATAATATTTGACACAGCACCACAGGAGGTGGTTTGGGACTTGTAATACCTGGGAGAGCTCGGTGAAGATACAGATGTGATCTAGCAAAGGAGTAGCCACAAATCTGGACAAGTTTACTTGTACGTTGCTCCCACACTCTATCTATTGAAGTGTCTCCAGTGTGTTGGCTGTGAGCAGGTTCTGTGGAGTTGCTTCTACTAGGCAAGGTCGCTTCCTCAATGATATGACAGGCTGGTGTAAGAGTCACTGCCATGGCTCTAATTCTCTGCAGGAATTTGTTAGGGAATAAGCACTCTTGGTGACAGGCTAAACTTGCTTGAGTTGTCTTGCTGCTAGTGCTTTTGAAGTAACATTTTGCAAAAGAAGTATGGGGGTGGTGGTTTGTCGTTCTGTTGTCTTTTTTTTAAGACAACCAAACTGTATGTTAGTGGAGGGCCTTTATAACATGCTGAAGCCCAAACTTAATCCTGATTTACTATTGAAAGTGGATACTTAACCTGTTTTCTTTTTGGTTTCTAGCCAAGGTACAAGTGTCTGTCCAGAATGTCCAGGCACGCGCAACTTAGAGACCATGATGTAAATCCATGTATAATGGTAAGATGATCAAATTGGGATTTTGGTTTGTATGTTTTAAAGTTAAATAATACAATTTCTAGAGGATTCTTTTTTTTTATGGGTAGCACTCTCACATTGGCATTTTGCATTAAAAGTTTCTTAAAGAGTCCGAAGGTGGGAAAATCATACATTATAGTAAGTGTGAAATAACAGTTCATCATAAATAGGAATAATACAGCTGATAACAGTCTTTTCAATTTTCTGACCTTAAAACCAGAGGCTGAAATCCTGGTTAGACAAGCTTGGTTGATTTTTAAAAGTCTTTTGTGGGTTATACCAAGCATCTTTGCAAACAACTATTCTATGGACTCTATCTTGCTATTAAAAGAGCACTGATGTCTGTTATCTTCAAATTAAGTCGTTGCTTGGACTTACTGATTATTCTTTGTGATAGATGTTCCTCTGCTCTTTTTGATAGTATTTCATCTGAGAAGCTGCCTCCTGTCTTTGTGCTGGGACTTGTTAGAATTGTTAGATTTTGAGTACATTAACTTCCCTCAGCCCTGAACTATGTTTTCCCTAATAAAGGAAACAGATGCCTCTAATAAATGTATGGATGACAACAACTATAATAAGGATAAGTGTACTGCTTATTTTTTGAAGTACAGAAACTGCAGAAAATTCTGGGTAAGCACAGTAGATTTTCTGAATTTTACTCTTTGCCTTGCTTTAAGTACATTACTTTCGACACACTGCTTTCTGAACTCTGCCGACTGAGTGCTGACTGCTGCTGTTTTTATGGTGACTTGCAGGCCTCGGTAGTCTCAGTATGTATTGCTGAAAGAGTTAAGCAGATGCGCATCAAAGTACCTGGCTCTCTTAAATTTAACCTAATGCATTATGAATGTTTTTGCTGTACCTGATAATGTTTCCCTCTGAATGTGCGTCTAGTAGTAAGTTTTGCTTTAAATGGATGTAATGGAAAAACATCCTGAAGCTCCCATTTTTCCATTGTCTTGGATCATGTTTACTTGAACCTAAGATAAAGCTTAGAAAGAGTTCATTCTTATTTGGTGGTGTCCTTATTTCCTTCTCTCTTGTGGTAGAGAAGCATCATGAGGAACTATGTGCAGTTAAACTGTTCCCTATTTTTGTATGCCATAGTAGTAAAGAGTTGTCTAGCTTAGCCTTGCATAAACTACAAAAAAAAAATTTACAGGTGTTAGTCTGACATAGTGAAGTTACAGTATTCCCATTACACTATTTTCCGAAGCAGCAAGATAAACTATCAGATTTCTTCAATTAAATAGTAGCATATTTAGTTATCAGCTAATCAGACTTAAGAGTATCAGGCTCTTGATATTTAAAGAGTACTTCTGTTAAAGAATCTTATTCAGAGCTCCAAGGCAGAGACTGCTGAGAAATCTGTGTTTTCATGGTCATTTTCTATTTTCAGCATGCCATTATGATGCAAAGGAGAAGAGATGGAGTGAAACCTGAGATGCCCTCAGCAGAAGAGAGAAAGAAAATGTTGGAATCGATGGGGAGGCCCTACTGACTAGAAACTTGCGTTGCTTGACTGTTTTCACCATACATATGAAGATTGACCAGCAGCAAGTTTACCTTTCATGAACTGGACTTTACAGTTGCTGTATCTTGGATTAAAATAAGCTCCTAAATTTGGAAATGAGTGAGCTTTCTAGGATAAAACTTCTTGGTCTTATTCATACTCCCTGTCTTGGGAACTTGGACTCTCACTGGAAGACACAGTATTGGCACAAATTATGTCTAGGTACTTTGGAAGTAGCAACTAACTTGCTCTGAAATGCTAAATACAGAATTAATCGGACTCACAGAAAATCTGTTTGAAAGGAGAGAGCTGGTGAGTGTTGCTGTGTAGTTCTAATGATGGAGCAGGTTAAGAGACTGGTATGTGCAACGTGTTTCTGGTATCCAGCTATTCTGCCTAACAGTGCATATTTACTATGTATGATCTTACTGCTGTTTTCACAAGTTGGATTCTGTGTACCCAGTTTAATAAGACCATTCATGAACTAAAATCCCAAATCCAACAAGCTTGTCATTAAGTCTGCCGCTGCACTCATCAGTGAGAGCAGAAGCTTGCAATAAATCAGATTTGCTTGTTACAAGGTTAGAGAGATTGATGAAAATAGAGCTGAACTCCTTGGGTCTGAACTTGAATAGTGTCATCTGTGGATAGTAAATAGATACTTCACTGGTGGGCAAGTGGGAGGGACTCGCAGAGGTGTAAACATATACTGACATGGCAGGTTTAACTATAGTACATCTCTGTAAGACTCTCTGGACAGCTGAAGCCCTGGATTTGGAAATGCTTACTCATACAAGACTATCAAAGCTCAGTTTGAATAGGTACTATAATCTTAAGTGAGTCTACTTCCTTAACTAAACTGAACAACTACTAAGTGTAAATGAGTTGCTCTCTAGTGGAAACACTGTTTTGCTACCTCTAGTGCCTTCTGGTGTCATGGCTTAAAAGCTTGTACCCTGTGGTAAAACAGAAAAAAAGCTGTCATGAGCTCAAGTTCCATGTGAAATCCTTTAGGACTCACTGCAGTCAAGTTGGCAGAACTCTGGCTGACCTCATGGAGGATGGTGTAAAAGTGTTGTCTCTCTATTTAGACTGTTTTGGAAAGACTTCATGGCTTCCTGTTTCTCCTTATGTCTGGCTTGTCTTGTTACTTTCCACTGGAGGCCTATTTCTGTGCTAATGGGGTTTTTATGCTGTTTCCACCTTCACCCTTGTTACTTGACCTGACTAGTAACAATTGGAGCTCTACTTTTGCTCCTCCTTTCTGTCTGTTGTTCCCCTTATGCATCTGAGTTTTGAAATGGATTGATCATGCCCTTTCTGTTACTGGAAGGAGTGTGTAACTATGCCTTTTGAGTTCTCCGAGCATAGTTGTGCAGGCTCCCAAGCCATGTCGCAAGTTCCCTGGTCAGTTCCTGGCAAGGGAAATAGACTTTTTTCAATCAAGATCATCAGAGTCTTTATTTTAAATTACTTTCTCTGCACCTAAAATCAAAATTTTGCTGATATTTTTGTGTGTGTAACGGAAAGCAAACTTTCATTATAGGTTCAGAGACTCTTTATTGCCCACCACATCCCTGCCACTTTCTGCCAGTACTCTCCTACATACCGATTTTTCCTTTTTTGTCCATTAGGCACCAGTTGTTTTTTGCCAATTTGAGCATTTTGGTCTGTTCTCATTCCAGCTTTTATTTTAACTAGTAATTTTGTTTTGTCTCTGATCTAATGATGTAGCCCTGCAGTGACTTCTAATACAGCTCCTTTTGAAGGTCTTACTTTCTCTGTTCAACCTGTCTTAGAAAGCTCTTTGCTTTCATTAGTCAAACTTAGCCATAATACTTCCTCATTGCCCATGCCTCTACTTGATTATCTTGTTCATCTGCAGTTTTTGGGGAGCTGACTGTCCCCTTTTCCTTAGGGTTGTGTCTCTCTGGACTCTTCTGGTTTTGCTGCATTGCTCTCTAAGGGCACCTTCTCTCCTACTTGGCACAGGTTTGTCATTTGGCACCTCTGCTGTATCTTTGGGCATGTTCTTTGCTTCTATGGCTTTAGCTACTATTCTAGTGCTGCTGTTTGCCTGTTGCTGTGCTCCTATGTTCTGGGCTTACATGAAAATATACTGTGCATTTTAGTTCTGTGCAAGATAAACAGCATCTCCTCTTGATGTGGTTATGCTGATTGTTCCTTGCATAAGCTCAAGTTCTTTAATCTTATTTGCCCTAGGTTTTCCTTTCAAGTTTTCTTTGAGTGTTGAAATGCCCTTTCTCATAGGTTAATGGTTGCATTTACAAAATTTTCCCGTCAGTGTTTACTTGGAAAGCTTCCACTGGTTTTGTTTTCTTTTAGAGGATGATGGACTTATCTTTAGATTATAATAGGTACACTGTACTACTTTATAAAGTGTTTCTAAAGAACTGTGACTGGACTGGACTTTGGGAAGTCAGAAAAGGAGATGTGTTCCCTGCTTTCAAGTATCAATGCAAGTATGTGGGATCACAGGACAGGCTAAGGCACATGTAATGCAAGATCAGTATTCTAATATTAGACTTCCTGATCATCACTGGACACACGTGGTAAGCTCCCTGTGGGTGTCCTGATAGAATTGAGTTTAATGAAGAACTGAGGGCAATTTAAGCAGTCACCTTGTAGATTTAGTTTGGGTAATCTGTTAACCATTGCAGAGAATGCCACTTATTCATTTATTTCTGTTGCATATGCCTTATAGTTACTGTTAAATAAGACAACTTTATGAAAAATCTTGGAAAGCAGGAAGCTTTATTCCTAAGGTCATAATGATTCTTGAGTAATCAATTACTTAAGTCTTAAGTTTTCATCATTTTTCCCCCTCACTGAATGTTGATGTTCTTGCTTTCCCTCTTCAGGCTCAAGAGTGGTAAGTTATGATAGCTAACACATAGGCTCTTATGTGTGAAATTGTTGATTTTTTTCCATTAATTTTTGTAGTGTGGTTAACTGTCTTTGATTGTGAGCCAAAGATACAGGTTTTTCCTCATACTGGAGAGTTTGCATTCCACAGTTCACTGAAACACTGAGGTAAGCTGTCTTACTGGGCAGAAAAAGTAGGCTGAGTTCTGTTTTGCTGAAGTACATGCTTGTGTACTAGGCCAGAAAACATAACACAGTGGACCAATATAATTAATTCAGAAGCTGGGAAAAGACCTATGGGTTTTAACAGGTGTAATTCTTCATTTTGCTTGTGGTACGAGGACCAAATCTGTGTAGTGGCATTAATGTTTTATTTTTTTGACAGCTGGATGGTGCTGTTGCACAACGGACTGCATGAAGACAGACTCACTCCACCCACTGCAGGCTCTTTCATGCTTTTTTTTAGCGCCTTCCCACAGAGATCACAGAATTCATGCAGGAGAAAGGGAAGATTGGTGCTGTCTCTATAAACAGAAGAGAGGGCAGTTTCAGGCACTACTGGGAAACAGGAGGATTCTGCGTAGCCTGAGAAGCTTTGGAATATGGTCCTGAAAAGAGTATTTTTCACTGTGGTCATTTGATCGCAGCTGAGCACTAAGCAGCAGCTGCAGGCTCTCTGTCAGGCTCAGGTGAATGTCCAGGCTCCCATCTGTACATTTTTACCATCTCATCTTTCCCATTACTTCCCAGTGCATGTTTGTACTTCGTATGTTTGGCTCGAAGTTTTGTGCTGCCACAACTGGGATTACTCTGTGCTTTTGAAGGTGCTGGAAGTCATCTAGCTCTAGAGTCCCGAAAACTTCTTCAGATTTAATAGCTGAAGCTTTGAAAGGCAGACAGTTGCATGTGCTACAGCTCCAAGTGGTCTCATAATAGAACTTTCACACTCTTGTGATCAATGCCATGTGTATAGGGAAGGTTTCCCAAAAACTTCTGCAGAACAGACGGGATGAATGTAGAGTATATGATGTTATTCTATTCCAGTACCTTGGGAAGCAGCCCCTAACTCATGCTAAAAGTATCTGTACCTTTATAGCCAAATCTTCAAAAGAGCTTTGAAAAAAAGTAATCTTACTGTGAAAAAAGTTTAGAAAAATAGTACACTATTGCAGGCTGTTCTCTCGAAATAATTCGAGGCAACTGGAGGAAATAGTTCTGTAAGTATTGAAAATAGTGCAAAGTAAAAGAAACACGCTACTTGAGCTTTTTTCATCTTTTTGTTGCAGCCTGTTTGATAGAAGAAAATTCTCGGAAGTACTGCATTACACTGACTAAATACAGTGGGTCGTTAAAATAAACCCTTAGTATGTTTTATACATATGATACCATATAGATAATAACTAAGACTCATCAGATTTGGAATAAGTAGTTTCTCTCCATGCTTTAGGTTTCTATCCTGATGAGTTCTACCATAAAATTCCTTTCTGAGGATTTTCAGTCTTAAGGCCTTCAGTGTAATGATCCTCAAATCCCACGGGATTACCTCCCTTTTGACAGTTGAGTTTCTAACTTGAAATTCCTTTGCGACTTGTCTGTCTTCAGTATCCCTTTCAGTAAGCTCAACCTCTTGTCTTCACACTGATGCTATGTTCTGCCCTGGACACCATTTTCCTATTGCATTATTATTTTTAACTTCTTTTCTTCAGGTACAATACAGTCCTGATTTCAGTACTATCTTTTTGCTTTATCAGTTACTCTACTTTCCGCCCTGTGTTTTAACTTTGATCACCATCCATACCTGAAGTTCAAAGTTCACCTTGGAGGTTTTGTTCTATGGCTTTATCCTCCCTAATTGCCTTATGCCTAGTAAGCTTTCACAAGCTGATTTCCATTCTCTCTGGCTGGAATATCTTCCCTGCTCATATATGTATTATACAGCTGATTTTTTTTTTTGTCTGTTTTTTTGCAACACTATCTTTCAACCCAAAATACACGTTTCACACAATGTATTCTTTGTTTTCACAAAACACAGCTAATTCCCTGTGATTTAATAAAAAAGGCTATTTTAGCAGCAAACTCCAAAACTACCTGTGTGTCTACGTAAAATGCTAATTAGGCAGCTAATGGAAACATCTCTCAAGTTCTGATAGCCCTTTCTCAAAAGAGCTTTCCAGTCTCCTTTGTTTTGAGGTGGTACATTGTCTCTAATTCAGGCTGTTGGCTCCTTGAGCAGTAACCTGCCATTTGTTAGCCTGTACACAGCTGTGGTACTGAAGAAACAGTAAAAATAACACTGAAGTTGGGCTGAGAGCTGTGAAATGTTTCATGCCTTTCTGATGCGGAGGTAACGTGGCAGATAGTCTAGTTCTTGTTAGTTGTTCCTTCCCTAGTGAATTTCTTATGAGGACTGACATGAGAGCCATTTAGTATGAAATGCTTTTCTCCCACTGCTGTCTATGGGAGCAATTCCTTAATTTATTATGTAGTATCTGACTATATCAGACAAATTGGATGGTGTTGCTCATGGATCATGTCAACTGGATAGATTTCTTTTGTTGTGAGTTCTTTTTTTTTCCTCAAGCTAATAATCTTCATTGAATATGAAGCTAGGCATACTTCTATTTTTCCCGAAGAAGATTTGTTTAAAACTATTTTTGAGATTCGTTTTCCAGGTCTAGGGTTTTTCCACTTCTAAGTAAATAGTGATATTTGCATTAACTTCTAGGTCCTTTATACCACAAAGGGTTAGTCATATTCACAACGTACATGTTTATTTGCAACAGTCAGTTTGAATAGATTCTGTCTGGAGCCCCAGCCCTAATTTAAATGTATCTGGAGCTGTTCCACAACCTGCTATTGTTGTTTGGTTGGGGTTTTTTTTAAACTCAAACATTTAATTGCTGATGTATTACTGCTCTCTTAGAAGTCCAACTACCCTTGGGCTACCTCTTTACCTATTTCACTTTGATAAACAGCTATGCACTGCATACTTCCTGATATTTAAGTGATTTTGGCAGAGCACAGACTTGAAACAAAAATGAAAATTGCTCAATCCCTGCTATTTTCTTTAACATTGCTTTCATTTTCAAACAGTTTCAAAAACATTTTGCCTCTTTTCATATTTATGCTGGGTCACATCAGTGGATACAAGCTATGGGCCATGTTTAGAAGCTGCTATGTAACTAACATTTCCTGTCAATGCCAAATTCTTATTTTACCTGGGAAACATTTTTACCCTTTTACAGCAGACATTACCACAGATAATTGTCTTCTGTTTTAGCTTTAGTAACAAATCAGTAAAACTTTTTTTTAAAAAGCAACCCTTTTTCTAGATTTACTGTTACTGGAAGAGATAAAGAGAAAACATTTCTTTTAACTGCTTTTCTGTAAAAGCAGTTGAATATGAATGCTATATAATGTTAAGTACCTGCACACTATACAGTTAGGGAACAGTATGGGTCGGGTCAGATTTTTGTTGCATATGCATGCAACAAAATTGAATTAGTGTCTGTCAAAATGGGAAAAGAATTTTAATATGAATTAGGTGATGTATAATGAGGAGAAAAAGATAATGTCCGAGCTAGAAGGACACTCGCTGAATATGCTAAAAGCAATTCACAGCTCTAAGACAAAGCTGGCCTAAGAGAGGAAATCAGTTCAAGCTTGCAAACACTTAAGGCTAAAGAATCTAAACATTTTTCATTGATGATGGAAGATTGCAATCTGTTTGCACAGAGATAGCCTGTTGGTAATATTTCTTTGTCACATTCGTCTAAAAAAATTTTCTTGCCATGAAATATGGACCCCTGAGCAGTCCTTAGTTCTAGAGTTGCAAATAACTGTTGAAGTGACCAGGATGGATTGAAGACAGAGAGATCCTAAAGGCAGGGTGTATGCTATGAATTTGCCATATTCTGCGATATCAGTCTTTAGTTCTTTGCCTCTAGGTCTCCTAATGGTGAATGGATTTGCACAGGTGTTACTTATGGTCTAAGAAATGCTGTGGTTTAGTATTCTACTTGACAGGTAAGCAAAAGCAGTTTCTTAAATAAGTTAAAGATAACAGTTTAAGATCCTGGGCTGGTCCTATCTATACACCACTGTGACTCTCAGATTTAAAATGTAGATCCCTGAGGGCCTGTTGGCTGTCTCTGTGTTCAGATATCTAGTGTCTGTGGATGCTGAACACTGGTATCAAAAGTCACTGGTGCTGCGTGTTCTGCTTTGTACTTTGGGAGCCAGCAGTGCTGATGGACCAAGTCTTTGTCCCCACCTTGGCGCTGCTCGGATTTATGGAGTAAGCATTTCACTCCTTTAGCCCTGGGGAACGATTGTAAAGTCCACTAAAAGGGAACTTATTTTCTTGATGATTACTTTTTTTTTTCATTACATTTTTTTTCAATTCATGTTACTTGATGGTCATATTTTGAGTGCATCCCTTCAGCAACTGCCATTCCAAGTTTCTTGTTCCTGCCCCTCCAGCTGGTGCCTCTTTCTGATCCCCATACTGGTGCTGGTGCAGCCATCAGCGTGGGGAATGTATCCAGCTACAAAATAGAAAAGGAGCAATAGGAAAAAATGTTGCTTTTCAGCCCAGCTAGACCCCTGGGCACCTTAAGGTGCAGCTGCAGCCACACTCCTACCCCTGGGCTGGATGGGGTCATGTAGAGTGTCTGAGCAAGCAGAAAAAGGAAGCAAATGCTGAAGCCACAGCTGCTATCGCAGGTCAAGCAAGGCTTTCTGTGCTTGAAAAAGAGACTTAGGTATTCAAAGCTTTGAGTACACAAGGGCTGTGATTCTTAGAATTATAGAATAGTTTAGGTTGGAAAGGACCTCATAAGATTGAGTCCAACCACTAACCTAGCACTGCCAAGTCTGCCACTAAACCATGTCCCTAAGTGCTGCATCTACACGTCTTAAATGCTTACTGGGATGGGGACTCAACCACTGCCCTGGGCATCCTGTCAATGCTTGAGAACCCTTTTGGTGAAGAGACTTTTTCTGTTATCCAATCTAAACCTCCACTGGTTTAATTTGAGCCTATTTCTGCTTGTTCTATTGTTTGTTACTTCGGAGAAAAGCCTAAACCCCACTTTGCTACAGCCTCCTTTCAGGTAGTTGTAGCAAGTGATGAGGTGTCCCCTGAGCCCCCTATTCTTCACAGTGATTACTGTGCCCAGGGCAGCTTCCAGCCGTCACATCACCCACAAGTTGTTCTCTGTTCACTAACAGGTTCAGGGGGTGCCTTCCCCAGTTGGCTCCCTCACCAGCTGTGTCAGGAAGTTATTTTCCACTTGCTCCAGGAACCTCCCGGATTATTTAGTCTCTGGTGTATTGTATGAGGTGGCAGGCAGATAAAACCTAGAAGGAGACACAATTTCCTAGCATCTCCAACTAGGCAGTTTAAATAGTCTTCTTGACAGTGTGCCAGTGTTTTTAGTACCAGGTATGATCACACTGCAATTAAGCCCTGCAAGCCCACATGGATGAGAAGTAGAAAAGCACTAAAAAGGCTCACTGGTAGGTTTTACCTACCTGTGCATTAAAAGCAGTTATCAGGTTTCTGCCCTTTAAATTTTAATGTTCAAAACCCTGAGAATCAATTATGTTAATAAATACTTTTAACACTTCAGCTCTTTTAGGGTCGCTGTGGGACAAGAAGAGTTCACAGAGTGCTTTGGTTTTCTGCGGTGTAGAAAAATTGCCAGCCAGGAGTTGGCAGAGAGCATCAGTATCTCTCTAGGACTCCTCCAGTTGGCAGCTGCAGGATATCAGCCTGCTGGAAAGGCTGCTGTAAAGCTGGATGTTTGCAAACAGCCAGCTGCTCCTTGTGTCAGGGAAAGCTCATGTTCAGTTTGACCCAAATGAATACAGATCTGCTTGATTTTTGGACAGGTCTGGAAATGCAAGCTGGTCATATGTGAATGTGCTCATGAGGTCAGTTGTTGCTGATTATTGCTGCCAGTTTGCCTCTGTAAAGCAGCAAGAAACTGACACTGTTTCTAAAATCAGAGCAATTTGCTAATTAAAAATGTAAATGGGTTCATTTATGGGGTTTTTTTTGCATCCTTTATCAGGTCTAGAACTGCTATTCACTTACAGAGAATTATTTTATGTGCATGTTTTCCCTTTTGATTTATTTCCAGTACAACTTTTACATTGCTAAATTCTGCACTAACCAAGCGAAATAATATTTTCTGCTCAGTGAGCGATTAATAACTTTGATGAGATGTTTCTGACACAGGAGGTCCACAGATGTTTGCACAAGCCTTAAAAAGGACATTCGACATGTGATATTACAGAGCATATTCAGCAAATTTTGGGTAAGTGAATTCACTTAATAAACTGCTTTTCATCGAACTAGGTGGAGCCAAATCAACTACTTTCCCAATAAGTTTATTAGTGCAGTATAGTTTGGTGCTTACTAAGCTATCTTGTTCATGCTGTGTTTTGGAGGGAAAGGAGTGAAGCCAGTGGCACTGGGAAGTTTTAAGGCAAAAAAGGGCAGCTCCTTAGGAGCGCAGCAATGTGCTTACTGCAGTGCTGCTGCTTCTCCAGATTTTGAAAGAAGGGATTCATATTGTGCTACACAACCATCCCTGAAACTCAAAAATATTGAAGCCAAAAGAAAGGTGAGCTATTTTGGATGCCCCCTTCACTGCTTTCCATTTCGTAAGTGATAAGGTGTCCCAGAGGGGCTGGAGTAGGAAATTCTCACAGCACCAGAAAGCATCCTGGGACTCCATTTCTAGCTTCACAGTTAATGTCTGGAGTTTCTAACGAGGAGCCATTCACTGTGTTAAATTCACATGCATAAACCCTTTTGTGGATACTGAATGCTTTGGCATATGCAGAATTCTTCTTTCAAAAGCCCATATTCAATACAGATTCCAACATTTCTGGACAGTAAGTCATCTCTCTATCCATCAAGACTGTGAACCACAAAAGTTGGGTGCTTTTTATAATTAAGTGTGACTTCTCCAAAGAGAGATGATTGCACCATAAGAATGGAAATTTTTCTGCCAGAATTTGCCTCCCTGTATCACTTTCCCTACTGAAAGATGTGCGTGGGATTTGGGATATGCTGTCACAATGGGTCTTGGATGAGACATTGCAGATCATGTGCTTTGGATTTTGTCTGACACAGAGTCTTGTCAGGCAGCTCACAGATAATACTGACTCCTGCAGTATTTATCCAAATGTCCTTAAAATGACTTAGTCAAAGGAAAAAAAAAAAGAAAAGGAGGTCATAGCTTTCCACTCCTTACCTCAAGCTCTTGAACTGCATAAAGATCAGATTTCTTTAAGAGATACAGGAAGAAGACTTTGTTTATATTCTTCTTATTTACATTACAGCTATTGTCTAGTATGTCCTGCTGTTTCTGGGTAGGCAGCACTCTCTGAGTGCTAAACACAGCTTAGTAGACTGTCAGAATGACAGTTTCACATCGTATTACGAAGGTGGGTCCTTAGTGTGGATTTTATTAGAGTAAGGCACTACAACCCCCTTGTTTCACTGCCCATGATCCCACCTTAACCCATCACTTCTGCTTTCATTCCCTAGCATGTGCTGACTACTCTATTTTCTTAAGTAGGGCTTACTAAGTTTTTCTTGATGTTATGCAAAATAATCAGGCAAACCAATATTAGATGCCACCACTTCAGTCTCTGGAATAAGAATTTTATTAGCAAAGTGAGATAGAAAATAGTTTTAATTTGAAATGGTAGCATTTATGTATTTGCTTGGCAAGTTAATTTTATGTTTCTTGGAACACATATTCCTTAGACTGAGCCATCATTTCCTGGTTTCTGAAGCTGAAACAGTATTTGTTTCCTTCCTAATCACGTGGTTTTAGTTAAAAAGGAGTTTTGATTTAGTTCTCTTAAAATTAGAAGCATATTTTGCCTCAATTTGATTATTTTAAAGTTTGGCAACTCTGACAGCTGGAAAAAAGACTCCTAAAAGCAATTTCTTAAAAAAATCTGGACACTTCAAAATAAATGAAACACCACCAAGTAGTTTTTCTTAAATAACTTCACTATATTTTAATTTCTCTTGTATTTCTTCTAACAGTGTTATCCACTAATATAACCCAATGAAGATATTTCAGTCATTGCATCCATAAACTAGCCTCGATTCATGGAGAAGTTCTTTCCACACAGCCTCTCCTAAAGATCTGAGCTGGCAATTTGCATGCATGTGAATACTCATTAATTTCACTGATGGATGTGAGAGAAGCTGTTAGCAGACTGCAAAGACTGAGCCTCAGTGTTGAACCCTTCTGGGTGACTGGGAGGAATAAGATTACTTCCGTGAGATGGATGGGAAACTCTTAAAACTCTTAAATACTAGTTACAAGTAAGAAAACACATTGTTCACATCAGGGAGTTTAGGCATTCTTCTTTCGAATGAACCTCAGAATGTCACAAGTTTCTGCAAATTAGGATAACCTTGTGAAATGTTCCCTCTCTGCTGAACAGAATCAAAGCTGTTTTAAAGACACCCAGGTGTGACATCCTGCTTACTAGCAGGTGTGTCATCTGCTCCTAACAACTTATGGGGGGGGGGGGGTGTAGCAAGCAGCATGGGTGACGATTAGCTTCATTAGACATTGAAATAAAGAGCCCACAGCAACTCAGCGGAGTTAAAGGGTATTTCGATTTAGTAAAGACAGTAGTAGGAAGCCAAAGTATTTTTTTTCTGTTCCCAAGAAGCCACATCATATCCTCAGAACCTTCTTCCTCAGGCACTACAAAACCTAAATCTTGAGATGTCTGCCCTGGTTTTGCCCTGCTATCACAGACACCTTCAATTTTATTAACCAAAAGCAGAAGAACAACTGTCGGATTCCTCACAATAGACCACATTCTGCCAGCTGTGCTAAAAAACATGATGCAAGGATCAGCAACTATAATGGCTCCCTTGGAGAGGCCATCTCTAATCCTATTATGGAGACAGATACTTTTCCAGGTAAACTTACACCAATGGTTTCATTGGTCAAACTTCTAGGCCTCATTCCCCTAAAAATCAAACAAACAAAAAGCCCCACAACACCACCAGAGAGAAAACCAGCACACATCTATGTAGGCATTTACATGTCAGTGTTCACTGCATGTGTATGGTCATGTGCATGTTTTCCCTCTGGAGAAGAAATCACTTTTTAGTTCTCAAAACTAGAAGAGAAGCAAACTTTCCACCCCCCCTTTCTTTGAGGCCTTTTAAACGATTTGGATATTACTAAGCTAGGTATCATTTGTGAGGATAATTCAAGCAAGCGGAAACAGAATGGAAAAAAAGAATATTTGGGAGTATTTGCAGATTTGTTTTAGTATTTAATAATGCAGCTATGTTTTTATCTAAAAAAAAAAATCCTCTGGAAGAGGGGCTTTACTGACAGTGTAAAATCTGCCTTAAATAAATTTATAACAGGCTCAAGCATTATGAGTTTTAGATGAAGCTATCAGAATGGAAAGCTGTGATTTTAGGCGGTGTTTCTTCCCTATGATTGCTGGCCCTCTGGGAATGTCTCAGGCCGTACTCATAGTATGGAAATGCCCAACCACTTGTTACATCTCAAATCCTGACCTTTAACTGTTCATATCACATTTGTAATGTTTTTATACTTTAAGTTCTTAAGAACTTGCACCATATGCTAAATTCTTGACTCCTTCTGTCTGGGGAAGTTTGAAGAAAAAGAGAGGCAAGATATGGGAATATTTTGCCTTCACTCATGCTTCCTTTACAGAAACTGAGCTAATCTGGGAATTTGGAGCGTAGTCCAATCCAGTTTTCTTGTCCTGAGGTGAAGCCAAAGTTTACCTTTCCATTGAGAAGGCAAGTGTGTCCACTCCATTCACCCCCCCCTTGATAGCAGAAACTGTTTTCAACCCACGCTGCATGGTCAGAGTGGAAGTACAGTGGATGCTCCTTCTCCATGGAAACGACAGATCAAAGTGATTTTTGAGACATATTTTGAATGTAGCCAAGTGTTCTAAAGCATTACACAGTCTGTGAATTTACTTTTCTTTCACTATGGGTTAATGAATAATCCCCTGTGTGCTTTTATCTTGCAAAGTTTGATCTTTAATTGTTGGTTGCAGGAGATAGAAAACAACTACTACTGCTTTCTTTTCAGTAGTATCTGAAATCAGTAAACAGAATGTTGTAAGGTTTGTTAAATTGTAGCTATCTAACAGCTCACCATTGTCAGATGGTGTAGACCCTGCTGCCTTTACCCCATCCCCTTACCTAGGACATTCTCATCTTTAACCTTCTGCCAGGCCTCACACCTGCTGGATCTTTCACTGAGCTGATCAAATCTGCTAACCCAGCAGGAACAGCTTCTGTAGGGTTAATGACTGGTCTTATGCAATTTCACACTTAAGCAAAGTGATTGTGCAAGGGCTGGGACATGTGAGCTGCAGGCACCAGATAACCATTTGTGACTGCTGCCCTTCTTTTCAGTTTTGAACATTTAGGCCAAGAGACCTCCTGTGTAAGCCTGGGCTGCCACCAACCAAAGTGGTGACTCAAGACTCTACGACAGCTCATATCCTCTGTGGCTCACCAGAGAGAACTCTTAACACCAAAAGACTCCAGTTGCATGACAGTGAGTTCAGTTCCAATTCTCCCATCTAATTGTTCCTTCAACAAAAGTCTGCAAAAAACAGCCTGACAAACCAATCTTATGAGTACTGCTTCCTGTTTTCTGAAGCTGAATCCAGAACAACAGTTTGTGTAATGATGATGAGCTGTTAAATAAAATTAAGTCTTTTTCCCTATGGACTTTGTAATAAAAATTGTAAACAATATTTTGCAAATAAAGCTGCAGGCCTACAGGCTGTCACTCCCAGATGGCATGAATTAGTGGAGGAAGATTTGTTGTGCTTCCTTTTCCCAGCTGCCCCTCCTCCCTGGGCTTTGGATGTGCTAACCTTGGACAGGGATGACTCAGCTGCTGGTGAATCACCTGCTGCAGTGCTAAAAGTGATATCTTGGCTCCATTTCCTCAAGCAACAGTGAGCTGTCAGGCAGACTAGCAAGAAAATTGTCTTCTTCTGTCTAGCTGGGAGAATTTTCCTGCTTGCACATCTAGATTTGCTGCAATCAGAGGTGGTTGGACAGATTTTAGCATGACTTCAACAATCTCTGTTGGTATCTTGTTTAATAAAAGCTTCCTTGTGCAACTGTGTGTTCATGATAGGGCTGTAAAGCTTTCTTCAATAGAAAACCAATCAGTGAATAGCTCATGTACAGTATAACTCGGCTGGATGGCCGCTCGCAAAGAGCTGTGCTCAATGGCTGAACGTCCAGCTGGAGATCAGTAACTAGTGGTGTCCCTCAGGCATCTGTGTTGGGACCGGTCTTGTTCAACATCTTTGTTGGTGACATGGACAGTGGGATTGAGTGTACCCTCAGCAAGTTTGCCAATGACACCAAGCTGGGTGGTTCGGTTGATCCACTGGAGGGAAGGAATGCCATCCAGAGGGACCTTGACATGCTTGTGAGGTGGGCTGATGCCAACCTGATGAAGTTT
>JAOEHY010012305.1:0-39228 GCA_025447955.1 Psilopsiagon aurifrons
AGATATTGGAAGGCTGCTATGAGGTCTCCATGCAGCCTTCTCTTCTCCAGGCTGAACAGCCCCAACTCTCTCATCCTTAGAACAAATTAAAATATGCTCATGAAGACACCCAAGACTTGCAACCAGCTCAAGCCCCCCACATCATCTGCATTACACAGAAGCAGAATTTCCTCTTTCTCTGGGAGTTTCATCACTGAATCCAACAGAAATATGCTGCCTGCTCTTAAATGACATAATCCTAAGTAGCCAGGATGGCTTGTTTCCCTTCAACATTCCTTTACAGCGACCTCTGACTGCACTTTTACATTTCATTACACTGCTCTTCATTCTAGGGGAAACAGAACTTGTGGAAAGAGGAATTTTGTGCTCTTCACCTCAAGCATCATTGGTCCAAGTGCATCCTTGTCGATGACACTCTGACCTGTAGATGATACATCTGCTTTTTGCACTTCATCTTCATTAGCTGCTGCTGCTTTTTCTGCAATAAAGAAAATTATGTGTTAAATGACAGAAAAGTGCTAAGTGATACAAAAGAGCCCACAGAACATTGAGAATAGCTATGAAATAGTTACAGTCATCAATTCTGAAAATGAGATTAAATAGTCTCCCATAATGACTCAACAGAAGCATAACTAGTAACTATTTGCCTCTTAGTTTTGAAGTTTTATGACAGAAATAATTCCTGCTGTTTCTATGCTAGACATTTTACTAAACTACAAAACATACCACTGGGCAAAGAGAAGGGCTCCTTATGAAGGTGTGATGAGTAAAAGCCAGGATCAAGGTGTATTAAAAGGCTGATCTACAAGAGCATGCAAAGCTCACAGCTGAACAACTTTTCCACAATTGCTATATATAGAAGGGAAAACATAAGTCTGCAATCTACTGTTCCAGTACTGAGAAACAGCAGCCTCCTTTCTGTTCCCATGCCTCCACCCACATTTTTACTATCACATAATTTTCATACTGCCTTATTTACAACATGCTATTAAAACTACATACAATTTCAAGTGCTGTATTTGAAAATTACAAGCAAGAAAAAATGATTTAAGGTTTCTGGAACATAATGCCACATATATACAGAGAAACACATCATACCCCACTCCAAATGTAACTGATAGTCATACACACTGGAACTTTCAAATCAAAAGAGTTTATAGTTCCTATAAAGTAATGGGCTGTATTAATTTTTCTATTTCAAGTATGATATTTGTTTTAAGAGAGAAATAATAAAAATAACAAATCACTACACAAAACATTCTACATTGTAACTTAATGTTGCTAGATCTACACTTAAAAGTCTTTTTTCAAGCAATTATGTAAAAGCTAGTGCTATATCACAATCTAGGATATTACAAATAATTAAAGATGTCTTATTTTTAATATTATGCATTAGATTATTTTAATAAACATGAAAGCACACTGAAATTATGATAACAGGAATTTCTGCCTTCTACAACAATAAACCAGAAGATTCACTGTACAAATTACTGAAAGTACCATGTGCAGATGGAGCAAAGGACCTTTGGAAAATAACCTTTAGTGAAAATTAAAGCATCAGTCATACAAATTGAAATGTATCCAAATGTACAGTATTTTCCACTATCTGTAGATCTGCAATACTGCAGCCAAAGTTCCTCTGAACAATTTCCTTGGCAGAGGTTACAAGGTCAGCGTGAATATACGTTGCTTAGACATACAATAAAGGAACTACTTCTGAGAACGCCTCGGTGTTCTTCTATCAGTGCTCACCTGCTGGCAATAAGTCTTTGGTCATTTGGGCTGTCTCATCCCAGATTTCTACTGTTTCTCACTTTCACGAAAAAAGATCCACTAAAATCTTACCTGTCTCCTTAGGGGTATGTTCATACACCTTATAACACCATTGTGAATAATGATAAAACAAAATTGTTCTGGGGATGGACTGTTGCAACTAATGGAAAGATTTTAAATCACTTTGATTAGCATAATCTGATAGACATGCATACACTAGATATAACTATTAACCTTTCCTCTGCCACTTAAGCTCCCCAGGATACAAAATTAGTATTTCTGGGTTTGACTGATGGCTGCAGTGGGATTTTTTTTAATTCCTTTTTTTTTTTTTGTCTTTTATTTCTTCTTCTTTTGGCAAACAGCGGAGATTAGGTGTAACAGAGAAAAACTGAACAATCCTTCCCATACTACAGTTTAGCAGAAGTGGCACCATATGATGATGCGATACTGAAAACATGTTCTAAAAATTGTGAAAGAATTCTAAAAGATGCTAAAAATAGGGCCTGAGCTTTTAATAAAGTCAGTGATGATATTGTTTCCCATCTGCTCCTGGTAGCATAAAGTGATCCCTGGTTTCACACTGCAAAATATTATAATGGATACAGATACCAGTTTCCTGCTTTCATCCCCTCACTGCTTCAGCCATTGATACCATCTTGAGTATCAGAGAACATGTGATTATTCTCTATGTGCTAGAAATGAAGGGCAGCAGATATTGTCCAGCAATGGTGTGCAAGCACATTCATTATTACACAGCATTCCTTCATTTCACAAAGACTACTTTTACTGACTATTTTTCACCTAACACAAAATATTTGCTGTAAAACCAGGAGTTCATACTAACCACCCGTAACATATCTATCAGAACAACTGTTCTCTTTCATGCACACATCTGAGGTCTTATACAGAGAAAAAGAAAGAGAAAGTTTTCAGTTACTATGATGGCAACCAACACAGAAGGTGCAATACTGAGTAAGACCAAGGACCTCTCAAGCATCAAGTCTCACAGTCCCTGACAGCAGCATGGAAATGGTTAGCTCTTTCTCCATTTCAACCCTTTGATCCCCAACTGCTTCTGTTTCATTATCCTAACCATTCAACCTCTCCATTTTCTTTCCTCTTAGACATGCCTTTCCACAGATGGCCCAAGACCTTTCTGGGAACAATAAACACATTACTTGCTCAAGGAAAGAGTGTTATGAATGAAAAAAATACAAAAATACTATTTAGACACAAACGCTGTTTACTCGCCTCTCTCAGTGATGGTGACAATGTACACTACACTACTTGTGATGTCTGGCTAGGCATTCTGAAATATTTATAAATCACTAGTGCTTTAAAATGATGGACTTCTTAATGGGATCTGTAACTTAACTATGTAAGAAGTTCAGCGGTTGAGAGCTTAGAAGAGCACACTCAGGCCACTGGTTCCCTATACATTTATTTTAGTGGCACTGTATAGGAAACTGATGGCCTCAGACAACCTCCGAGTAGGACCATCAGCAGCTTCTGTTGATGTTATAAACTGTAGCTACTGATAATGCTCAACTACAGAATAAATTATCCATTTTTGACAGAACCACAGAGCCACTTGTGAAGACTCTATCAGCACATCCAGGAAAAGTAAGTGCAAACTCTGTCAGCAGTGTCATCCTGACAGCCAGGCACGGGGAGCATCTTGAAATGTAAATCTTTTCTTCAGCAATGCAGCACATGGGACTAATTGAGGACAAAAATTTGTTGCAGGAACGCTGGAAAAGAAACAACTGATACACGAATCTCTAGTACCGACAGCACTCACACATTTCTCACAAGTCAGTATGTTTGTTTTTCTTAACAGTTCCAGCTTCTGGTGTTAAGAACTAGTGCAAAAATGCAAAGTTTACTTTTCCTTTTTTTACTTCTCCTATCTTTTTTAGGTTCACTGGGGGCCCTACGAACAAATCAAAAGCACAGAGAGTTTATTATTTCTGCACTAGAGTAATGATTTTTGAATGCTAGGGGTTAGGAAAATAACTGCAGAGGCCCAATCTTGCAAAGCCTCTCAGAAGCCTTTTGTCCAGACCCATGGGAATTATTGGTATTACCCGGTATAACTACAACCTTTAGATTTTTCCACTGCAGCCACTAACAGGAGAGGGGGAGCCCATTCCCTGATCTCACCTTTCAGTGATGCTGCCTCTTAGAACAGCAATGCCCCTGTTCAAATGTAAAGCACTGGGAAATTGTTACCAGGCATCCTACAGGCACAGCGGCTAAAGCAGAGCAGAGGTTTAGCATGGAAAAAGAAATAACACCCTTGTGCCAGCAGAGGAAGTGAGTTGGGTGGAAAGGGTCTTCCCATGGCTTCACCTCCACACGGGGAATTCTCCTCTGGAGCAGGAGCATTAAATTAGAAACTGGTCCCATCCTTATGAATAAGGCTACCAGGGATCAAGTGTATTTTATCTAAATTACAGCAGAACAAACTTCACACACATGAAATAATTATTAGCTCTGCTCAAGAGTTTAGCCTAGAGAGAGAGAAAAAAAATTAAATAGAAGTACTCCTGCGAGACACACTACAAAGAATATACACATCCAATTATGTAGCATTTTAGTGATCTATGTAATTTAAACTGTGGATATGTTTATAACTGCGTAAGCAGTAATATACTAAAATACTTCTTAATATTTTCAATTGAGCATTTTCCTGGTGTTCATAAACCGTATTTACTTCTCTATATTACTATACAGCAGAAAGAAGGGAAAAAAAGCCCTCACAAATATTTTCTGACAAATTTATCAGTGGGAAAGCCTTGAGCTTTATTTGCAGCTCATTCTGGATTCTGAAAGCAAACCTTTGTGAAATCACATTATTTTAACAGAAATCCCTAAGTCAGAGAAGAGAAGCCAAAAGCAATAGTTTGAGGTCTCCTGCTACATTTTAACTTAGGAGGCCTTCTTGGTTTTCCATCCTTTCAACTCAAGACATGTCATTTCTCTGGATTTCTGACAGTAGACGCAAAAGGTGTTACTGATGGGCATCGCCTTCTCTTGGTTGTGTTTCAAACCCTCCTTTCCTACAGGTGGGAAGGCAGGACCAGCTGAACCACCCCGAAAGCTTTCTTTGTATGTATTCAAGCTCTACTCCAACTTCTTTAATGAAACCAGCTACAGAACTATTTCCCCCTTGATGCTCTCTGTAAAACCAAAATGCATTTTCAAAGTAAAGAACAAAACTGTAGCCTTTGTTGGGACTGCAAAAAGATGAAGCATAATCTAAAAGAGAAAATTTACATCAGCGCACATTTAGTTTAGTTCTTCACAGAAAAAGAGGAGCAAAAAAGAGATGCTGGCAAAACCCTGGACAGGGTTTTACAAATTGCTGAGGAAAGAGGTCAAGAGAAGGAAAAAACCCAACTGTAACAGGCAGAATGAAATTTATGATCCAATATGGTTCAAAAGAGGTTTTCTCAGGTGCCACATATAATTCCTGTTCCTCATAAATTTCTGGAATTGCTACTGAAATGCCACATCCATCTCAAATCATATACCCTCATTTATATAATAGGTAAAAAATATGAGGAGTTTTATTATAAGGGATACTAGAAGACTCAACTCTGCACATTAGAAAAATCATACGAATCAAGAAAAATCCTTATAGCAGTAACAGCAACAACACTTGAAAGTGATTGTAAATGCTGTATGATTAAACATGCGATGAAATTTTACACTGCAACTGCCTTAAAAGCAACTTATCTTCTTGGGTTTTTGTATGCGTTAGCCAACTACTTTTGTCTTGCCTCATTCATATGTGTAATTTTACCCTGTGTGATACTTTTGATCTCTCTTGAATTGCCATGCAAAAATGAAATCCAAACAGCTAAGGAAAGAGTAAAAGCATGTAACTGGCCAAAGATAAGAGTACAGTATAAAAAACTACTGTTAACATATAATAGGAAGTATACTTAGCAAACCGCTAAATTTTAGTTGCTGTTACAGTTTTAGATATTAGATGTAATAGCATTTGAAATATTAGATTTAATAACATTTCTGTATGACAATTGCTAAGTAATAATATTGAGTAATGATATTGCTAAGTCATGATATTTCAAGGCCAAGTTGGAAGGGGCTTTGAGTAACCTGGTCTAGTGGAAGGTACCCCTGCTCATGGCAAGGGCTTGAAACTAGATGATGTTAGGGCCTCTTCCAACAGAAACTACTGTGGTATTGTACAGGAGGCTTCTAACATGAGCAAGGCTATACAAGAAGTACCTTCAAATGTATTAACTTAAATAAAACCACCCCTAATCCCCTCCAATTCCTCCTCCCCCCAAAGTAAAACAACACCAAAAAAAGCTCTTGTATTTGGTAATGTGAGTAGTTTTGGATCACTACACATGGTGAAGCAAATCAGTGAAGAATGTGTAAGTTATTTTGATGCTGGTTAACCATAGGCAGGGAAAGCAGCTCTGCCTTGGAGCTGCACAATTCCAAGCACTATGATCCATGGCTCATATGGAACTTGATACCCACATTCATGTTCCTTACCCAGTTCCCATTTACTTGACGCAAGTTGTTTTCATTCCCTGAAAGCAAGTGATTTTTCAAAAGACCAGTGCCTAAGAAACAGTAACTATTTCAGCAATCAATTTTAAGACCAGATTATCCTAGCCCTTTGAGTAAACTTAGCTACTATTTTAGTGAAGTGATTATACAGTGAGGTTGCTCTTTCATCATACAGCATGCATCTGTCCAGAGCAAAGAAGCTATTAGACTACTGAATACATTTTTTTCCCCCAGAAACTACAGATCAAGTCTTACAGGAAGAACTATGCAACATCTCAGGAAAGTTTTAGGAGGTAAAACAAGGGAAAATTATGCATCTGCACTGAACTAAAATTAGAAAAGCTGCCATATGGCTCTGTGAAGCCAGCAGCACGTTCTTATTCATTAGGAAGCATTCTGCTAACATAAAAACACAAGGCCTTCCTGTGCTCTCCAAATGTGTTTATCTTTTCAACATTAATGCACGATATATCATCAGGCTGCTGAAATCTCCTGCAGTGCATATTAAAAAAGCACAGCTGCACTGTTTCTCAGCACATTTATTCACTGCGAGCGATATAAGAGGATGGCTTTGCCTACCTCCCCAACACACAGCCCTCTTGTCAGCACAACTTGGATCACCTTCATCTGGAAAGGACCCCATGCCCACCCACCTGCTCTCCCACCCGGCCCAGCAGTGCCCCATGCCTCCACTCATCACACCCACATGATTTAGCTTCACATTTACTACTGCTGGTGGAAGCACACTTAAATGGTAAATGACCCCAGGGCATAAGCTAAAAGCTCTTGGAAAGCTGTAAGCTCAATTACTCGCTCAGGAGTAATAGCACTTAAAACACCCAGAATCCTTCCTTGCAGTGTTTTCAACTTTCAATTGGCACAGTGGCTTTCCCGTCCCACACATACTCATCCCACCTCCCCACTGTAAAGAAGCATCAGTAAGAAATGAGTTCCACAAAAAGCTTTGCATTCTCTCAAAACCACCAAATACAAGCAGCAAACTTTCAATGGAGCTTTTCAAACTTTGAGTGATATCTGCTCCTAGAAACTTCAGTAACAGTATCCGGTGTATAAAATTTTCAGGGACACTGAAACTAAAAAAAGTACTGAAAACCACAATGGATCCAGGAATATCAACAAACAGAGGTAATAATACATAAAATTAATATTAGTTTCATTTCTCTTCATAATTTTGACATGTTTCCATCGTTCTTTTTTTCTACAAGTCAGCACTTTTGTCACCCAGTGCAACTTCTATAAGAAGTACTGCCTGAGAAATAATTGTCCCCAGCTCAGTTGAACTGGAACAAGGACAAAATAAATTACATTCAACACGCCAAGAATAATATTTAACTGCTGGACAGAAAGAAGTCTAGTATCTCTGTATGTAATTTTTGCTAAGTACTTTAATAGGCACGCTACTACCTTTTCCTTGGGTTCTTCTCTTCCACATTCTCAATTTGCCTCTCTTTTCTGTCATCACATTTATGATCCTTTTTTTCCCTCATTGTTACAGAACTCAATGGTCTACGTCTTGGAAGTGAGGAAGAGGACATGCAACAGCAATGGAAATGCCCCCTCCCTCCTCTCCTCACCCCAGGAGCCAGTTGGCTCCAAGCCCTGTGAGCTGGAGGATTTCAGTCCCGCTCTCTTGGCACATGGTTCCATTCAGAGCACTGAGGCCAAGTCTCACCCTTTATAAACGCACTGAAATAGCTTCTCTGGAGATTTCTATCTCTTGATTTTAACAGTGGCAACTAGAAGTGACAATGTTATTTACAAAAATAGCATTATCTGCAGAAATATGTACTTACTGTTCCTAGATATGTCTATCGAATGCACTGGCAGAGATTATTCACCTCTGAAATTGCTTCAGAAGGTCACCGGCTTCTGGTAAATTAAGGACTGGGGAACCGGAGTAAAACCCAGAATTACAACACACTTGCTGCTACTTAACTGAAGAATAAAGTGTCCTATCTGGGAACCCAAGTCCTCAATGGCGTGATCCATCCCCAGCACACAATAAGAATACAAAAACCAAGTAAAATAATTTTCCTGCTGAGATTACTGATAGATAAAAGTACTAGAAATAAAGGCACAAAAGGACAACTCTCATCCTACCATTTCAGTGGAATCTAAACTGAGTCTAAAAGAAACCTTGGATCCAGAAACTATTTATCACCCCATGCCTCATTTTAAACTGTGAAGGTATGTCAAACTACCACATTGTGAGTGGAAAGTTGTTTTTCATCTCTTGAATGTAGAATTAAGCTTCCATTACAAACATCCACTGGTGGCCATGCTGCAACATTGACCTTTTAGACTAAGGTTTTTAAAAAAAGTGGAAAAGAAACTAACTGGGTGCAGTTTTCCTCCTGCAGAATTTTTAGACAGGTCTTAACTTATTAAAATGTTCAGGTATGTTCAACATATACTTTTATATAAAATGAAAGGGTGCGCTTAACTTGCAAGCTGACAAATGGAATGTGTGTGTATATATTGATGTTTTTAAACTATATTCTTTCCCTTCTTTCCAAAAAGACCACAATCTTTCCAATTATACTGACTGACTAGAGAAAGAGCATAAACAAATTAATCATCCACGGTGCTACTTGCCTAGCATACTTCCTTAGCAAAAGGCCAAAATCGAGGATGGTGCTAAGAATTTGTAGTTTTTATTGGTTTGAAATGCTTTTTTAAATGCTGGGGGAAAACAAAGAATATAACATGGCAGATTAAGTACATTGCCTATCCCTATCAGTGCCTTACCCAAAATACCCTCAATTTTATCAGTCACTTATTATTCTATTCTGAAATCAGGTAAGCAGATACAATCATATGTATCTGTAGCTGTATACACATATAGCCACAAAACAGTTTTACTTCTGTTGGTATTTAGATGACTTCAAAACACTCATGTAAACTACTCAGCTTTACCTGATAACAAACACTATGCATCCATCTGCATTGACTTAAAATGTGGCACATTAAGGCGGCAGAATTTCCAATAAAAAAGCAAGCTAACTGACCTCTGCACTGAAATATTAGAAACAAATATTTGGCATCACTCAGTTTAAAAAAGTATTTATTTTCTTTGGTTTGTACTGAATTAGGGCAGAAAATTTTATTGTATTTTTTGGCATTTACAATTTTATAAGTGTTAGATATTTACTCAATGAGTAACCTCATCTTGTTTTGATAATTCATCTCTAAAAACATTATTAATGTTTTCAAAGACAAGAAATACGGCAGGATCTGATGAGTTTTTTCAAATCAGGGCTCCATCGCTATCTCAGAAACAATACATTGCTTTCATGAAAGTTGACAGCTCTCCAGTTGGTTCTTTGACACGCAAAAACACAGGCAAGATTTTGAAAATAAAGATACAAGGGTTAACACTCTTTAGAATCTGCAGATGCAATTGCCAAGCTAATTAAACTTATAGGTTTCCAAAACGTGGTCCAAAATAACATACTGGAAAGGAATATTAATCTAGACAGACTCTGTTTCTTGAAGCCTTACTCTTACATACTCAACCAACTGTTAAAAGGAAACAGATGACTCCCTTTCTTCGAATGCCACATCGTTGCGATTACAAAATCTCTTATTTATTTTAGGATGCTGAAGATAAATCTTTATGACACACCAACAGGCAAAGGTCTTTTTGCTTTTATAAGATGCCATCAACGAGTGCAACAGTTTTCAAGAGACCTAATATGGAACACCAACAAGAAATATGATGGATCACGGGCTCCCCATGAGCCCATGAAAGAAAGTTTCCATAATAAAGCACAGGCCAAATTGTAGCACAGATAATTGACGACAGCTAAGGAAGAGCAGAGCAAGTTTAATTTAATGTGTCCATGCTAACATGTATAACAGGGCTCCTACTGCTTCTAATATTCCAGATTATAGTAGATCTTCTAATAAAAAGCTCTAAATCATTATGGACAAGTAAAGTTTTCTTCTTATAATAACCCAGTGTTCAGAAATAGAAGCTGAAGCCCCTCTTCTTGCTTGTCTAACCCACCATCACAGGCCACAACCAAACATTTAAGTCGATTTAGAAGCAGAAATGTTCCTATTACTGCAAGGAAAGATGAAGCAAAAACAAAAGCTTCCTAAAAGAACCTGTTTACTACTTCCCAACACCAACTATTCTATGATTCTATAATTCCTACTTAAAGGAATGTTTTAATCTAAATCCTTTGTGAAAGAGTGTTTCAGATTCATTTCATATATTTCAACAGTAGCTACATTACTTCTGATACATTTTGAAAACAGAATGGCTCTTGGAAGGATAGTAATGACTATTAACATCTATCGTTTAAGATATTCTCTAAAATCAAAAGATCTTTTTTTTATTACCCCAGAAAAGCTTGGCTTATCCTGCTGCTAAGATTTACATCCAGACAAAGTCATTTAACTCAATTACATTAATCTGTTCTGTCACATCTTAAAATGCCTACTAATAGAACTGATAGGTACAAATAGGCTCCCTTCAATAGACTGAACCATACTTACAACATAATTATTTAAGCGTTAACATTCCTTGTTCTCTATTTCAGAGTCATGAAATTGGGATCAGCACCTAATCTTAAATAAGTCAGTATAATTCATAAACAGAAAAATAATTAACCCAAACAGTACTGCTTGCTCTATTTTCTCAGTTCTCCTCTAGAAGAAAATTTGACCTGCCCTAAAAACAGTTTCCTTAACCATGGATGACAAGAAGCTCACTGGAAAGGATGCTCCATGCCCCCTTGGCACAAAAGCTCGTAATGCAGGTCTGCAGCCAAGCCCATGCATCAGATCAGATCAAAAGTGATAATTCACAACTTTCTCCTCAAGTCCTCAATTTACTTATTTGCTTGCAAAAAAGAACATGGATGCCTGCTTCTCACTTCATCCTTTAAAGCACTAACAGATGAAGCCTTTTAATAATAGTTATTTCCACAGGATTATGGGTCCAGTTGAGCCTAATCATTCAAAGATAAAGGGATCTGAGCTAAAGATCTAAATTCTATGCATTTGTCGATCTGGGCCAAAGTCCTTATTAAAAAAAAAAAAACCAAAACAACAACAAAAAAACCCCAACAACTTTCCCCCCAAAAAACCCCCAAGAACAACCACCCTCCACCCCCCAACCAAACAAAAAACACAGGAGAAGAAACTACCCCCCCACCTTTGGAAAGGGTTTGAGCTGTTGACGGAAGGGATATATATCCCTTGTCTGAGCTTCTAAGAACAAATGACAACTCCCATGATCATTACAGAGCTCACGGAAAGGAAGGGTATTCTTGCACCATAACTCACAATGACTTTGAGAAAGCCAATATCCTCCCTCAGTTATATTTAATAAAGGTTTTACGGACTGGCTTCTCTGCCTGTATCACTGCCACAAAAAAGCAAACAAACAAAAAAGCTTACTGAGCATATTTACATTTTAGATTGCCAACTGCAAACACATAATTATAATTTGAACATTAAGTACAATGGCCTGACAAGCTGTATTATAATGTTCAGTTAAAATCAGCATCTCTAGCAGCTACACAGATGGAGCCTCAACTTTCAAGCTTAACAGTAATCACAATAAACCTTGATATCAATCAGTGTAACACTCAATGACTCATTAGAAAGTTTTGTCACATACCCTTAAAACTATTAACGATTTCTTGCTGCAACACTAAGACAAATAACAATATCAGAAAGACAGCAAATGGAATAAAACTGTCACAGGTATGGTGATGCTGATCCTAAAATTATGGCAAAAGCACACTGAAGGCAAGAGAGAGAGCATAAATGGGAAAGAAGTGAAAACCAAAATGCAGGACAATTATTAAAAAGGTGAGACAACAGAAAGGGCTGGAAAATAAAGCCCTTTAAGAGAAGAGGAAGAAATAGAGGAAAGCAAAGAAAATTCATTCTACATAAAATACCATTTTTGACAGCTAGAAACACTCAGAAAAGTCAAGAGTGATACTAAGAAATAACTAAAGATAGAAAAATAAACATTCAACTATTTTCTCCCAGCTAGAGGCAAAAGGTTTTGTACAAAAGAAGGAAGACAGGAAGAATTTTATCCTGTTGGCACAAAATACCTCAACATTTTTCCACCAAAAACCAAAGCAAACAAACCAAGAAAAATCTAAATGAAGATCCTCTGAGTTTTCTGATCTATGTTTGGAACTTACAACCTTGGTATCTCTTCCTCTTTTTTTTTTTTTTTTTTTTTTATTTCCAAATGAATCAGTTGTTACACTAAAGCACACTTCCTCTTCTACGTTGAACATAGGCCCAGACCTAATTTGACATAGAATAACCTGTCTCTGGAAGACATCTCCTTCAGAAGGATCATGGCAATTGCAGGTTGTTTCAAGTCTTTCTAGGAAATTGTGCCTCAGAAGGAAAAGTACTAGTAAAAAGCTACTGCTCTTCATGCTCACAAAGCTTATGACAACAAAGGACTCTACTCAGATCTCTATAACACATCCCAAAACATTTCACCAAGTAACTCCTGCATGATGCCAAGAACCTTCTCTGAGTTACAATATATATTTTGAAGGACATTCAAGTCTGTTTGGGAGGGCTGATAAAAACTACCAATGTCTTCATTAAGTTGCTTCAGATTTCAATTAACTTTCCACTAAGAATCTACACCTTACATATGAGTTGGCTTTGGCCACAGATTCCAGCTGTTAGCCTGCATCCTGCCTTTGTGTGTTAAAGAGTCCTCTGTGGAAGGCACACTGCATAGCTCCATTTTGCTTTGCATCAGTAAGCAAATCAAGTTTTGCAGGGACGTGCCTTTCTGCTTCAAGATGAATAGAGCCTCAGTGAGTAGAGGTACGGCACTGCTGTTTCTTCCAAAGGGGCACAAGGATATTTCAAATAACATGGCAATACCTGGAGCATCTCAAGTTACAGAGTATCTACTTTGAAAGTTTTCTACTTTAGCAAAACTTCAATTTATGTGCTTTTCTATCTTCTGTCATTTGCTCTAATCTTGTGTGAGTTAAAGAATGGTTTGCTTTCAGAGGGAAGAGGGAGAGCATGTGTGTCTTTAAGAGTGTGGCATACACACTAGAACTACCCATTGTCTTGCAAAATACATACACATGTGCCAAACACACTTCCAGTGATGAAAAGGAACAGAAGGCATATATGTGTTGGCTTTCTAACCATCTGTCTGAGGACATTCAACAGTGTACAAGCAGAGCAAGTAACAGATCATTTGCCACATCGGCCTTCAGACTTCAGTATATGGTTTTTTCCCCAGTTTTACACTGTGGGCTTTCGTAAAAGAAACTGAAACATGAACAGTAATTGGTTTTTATATCCTCAGTCATTTTACATTCAAGGACCCCTATTTCTAACTAACTGCCCATATGCAGAATCTTTTACAGAAATAACAAAATGCATGACTTAGAACAGATGCAATTATCTTGGTACTAGTTTGAACACAGAGGAGCCTTTGATCAATACCTCTTTTAATGTGCTGTGAATCCACAGGTTTTCAGAATTCATGGTATGAAAGGCATTGCCCCCTATTGTGAGTAAATATTATATTATCACTTCTCAGGCTGCAGTCTTTAAAAAGAAAAGATAAAAGCTTTGTAACAAAAGCTAGGTTTCCTATAATAGATGATGTTATTTTGACTGAAGTATCATCACTACTCCCAGCAAATTAATTTGCTATTCCATAAATTAAGCTCCACAGAGACAGTTAAGGTACATGATGTCTCCTTCCTCATTTACTTGCTTTACATACTGCTGAGATTAGTACATTGCATTCACTAATCTAAAGTGCACAGCAAGCACTGGTGTTCTATAGTCAGCACCTTTTACGCTGCATACCTTCTAACAATAAGTGACTACAAACACAAACACTAGGACTCAGATCAGAAGCTCCCAATTCTTCTTTAGCACCTAAAATCAATGTTTGTTATTGACCAGACACCTCTGAAGAAAGAGCAGCTGGTGAGAAACACTAGGCTCAGGAGCTTAGTTCATACTGTCAGCCCATATTTCTGTGTTTTATTTTTTCCCCAAATTTAGAATTCTAAATGCATTTATAATGTTTATAGTTCATAAGAGATTACTCGATAAACTGCAGGAGAAAAAGATTAAAGTGTGCAATAACAGTTTTAAGTGCAACCTGAGAACAGCAGACTATCTGCAAGAAGGTAGCCTCCAAAATCCTAAATTGCAAGCAGAGATGCCTCCATCTTTCCTACACAAGACATTTTTACTAAACTCCCAGAAGTATACAGACTATTCTGTGATCATTAAATTTTAAAGTAACAAAAACAAAACTTCAATGAAAATATTTCTGCAAAGAACAAAGAGGGAACAATTGAGATATATCCCCTGAACCATGTTAAATACAGAAGACGATCCTCAATCCGTTCTAGCTTTCCTCAACATTGGTATTACAGACCTCTTAGATTGCAACCATCTTTGCAGCAACAGAACATTAAAAAAAACCAACCAAGCTCCACTTCCTTGCAGTATCTTCTCTTTTGATCATTTAGAAGTTATGAAAGAAAACAAGGCAAAAATCAAAGGAAAGCAAAATACAGGCAAGATGGAAAACAAACAATCAACTTTCCCTGTAACACCTGCCTATACTTACTATTTCTACTTGAAAAAGACCACTACCTTAACAGCTGGAAGTGAACACTTAGCTTCTTTTCAACTTTGAGCCAAAACTTGGAGTCAAAGCTTAACATTCTGGTCTAAAACTTGAAGAAAATTAGAACTGTCTATCATCATGACTAGAGTCAATCATCATTGACAAAGCTGAATGTGTCAAGAGACAAGAGACATGTTGAGTGGCAGTCATTGCCTGACACTCTGCCATGCCCAACAGTACCAAGACAGCTGTGGGCAATAGCCCATGGCTCAGTCATTGCTGGCACACTTGGACCCATGTTGGAGGGGGCCCCGAGGACCTTTATGGAGACTGTCTTCTCCTCCCAGTCAAATAAAAGAACTAGCTTGGGTTCATCACTCAAACTCACAAATGCTACTGTCAGGGTGAGGGGGGGAAATGGAAACTCATGGCCAGGAGGAGGGCAGGGGTGGTCGAACCAGGGATTTTCAACTGCTGCCTCATTTCCTGCAGGTTAGTCTGCAGCCTGCACATCAACATCTTTAGCAGCACTCTATTACTGCTTTTAGTCAAAACAAATAATAACAAAATTGACCTAAATCTCCTAATCAGATGATGAGCAAACAGTCTCATTAACTTTGGGAACAAGGCTATATTTATTCTAAAACAGCAGACAGGATTTAAACCATGATTAGGAAGCAAAAATTACAACAGTCCACTAAATCCTATTAAGTCCTGGTCTCACAATTTTATTACCAGTTTGATGATTATTCTTGTCTGTTTCCTTGAAACAGGAAAACCACAGAATCACAGAATGGTTTGGGTTGGAAGGGACCTTTAAAAGATCTTTTGCAGAAATATCTTCCACTAGACCAAGTTGCTCAAAATCTCACCCAACCTGGCCTTGAACACATCCAGTGATGAGGCATCCATAACTTCTCTGGAAAACCACCCCCAGAATAAAAAATTTCTTCCAATGTCCAGTCTAAATTTACTCTTTTTCATCTTAAAACCATTGTCCCTTGTCCTGTCACTACAGGCCACAGTAAAAAGTCTCTCTTGGTCTTTCATATAAGACCCTTTTGTATACTGAAAGAGAGAAATAACGTCTCTCCAGAGGCTTCTCCTCTCCAGGCTCTCTCAATAGTTTGAGCCCAGTGTGGACACAGTTTTATGTCATAAAGGCATCCTCAGTTACTCCTTTCAAAAATCATATTAATTAGATTATAACATTGCTTCAAAAAAAATGATTGGTATAGCTAAAACACCATAACTTACATGTAGATAAGGCCTAAGTCTTACCCTGCATGTTACACTACTCTGGTAGAATAAGCAAACCCTGGGAAGTTCCTCACTTGGTGAGTCTTGCTGGCTAATTATCACTTTTCATTAGAGCCAAAAAGGAAACTGATGGACTGCATTACCTAAAACCAGTTTAAATTGTTCAGTGAATTAGTAGTTCTCTGGAGGCATGCAAGTAGTAAAGTCAACACATTGGGTATTTAGCCAAGATGTTTTACAATGTACAGAGGAAGATCAAAGCCATTTTCAATGCATCAAATTCAGCTGTAGGTAGAGGAGACACCAAAGCAAAATCAGGAGTAGATATATTTTTTTGGTAAATATTCTGCATAAATTGTTTGACTTTACAGCACAAACTCCTCTGACACTTAATTCAGTCTTAAAATCCTATCAGGCTGAAAGTACAGCAGATAGAAATACTAATGGGCATGCAGAACTCTTTCAAAAATAAGATTCAAAAATTGGCATCAATTTTAAATCTCCTGCCTTCTCAACTATGATTAACATAAAAAATATAATTACATTAAAATTGACCGACCAGAATATTCGCAACACAAAAATGAACAAACAAAGCCCAAGTCTACATATGCTCTCCTGTCTTAATATCCTGATTTACTAAGATATTTATGCACATAACTTTAAACCTTTAAGTAGTTCCACGGATTTAACAGGGATTACTCATCTGCTGAAAGTTAGGCAGTTGCTTAAATACTTCGTGAAATATGAATCTAAATTCAGATCTGATAAATTCAAAGTAGCAGCATCCAAAGTAACACCTCATTATAGCTTTAAGACCATGCTGTTTTCCTTTAGCAAGCAATTTTACTTGCAGACTGGTGCTGGAGGCAACAATAGACTATCTGCTGGAGTGACCATGTGATTACAAAGTAGTACTGCTACAGGGAAGCAAAAACCGGTTTTGCTATCAAATGTGAAACCAGAAAAAGATGATATATATAATTAACAACAAGCCTTCTTTTTAAATTCATATAGCTTCCATAGCTCTTGCATGTCTCTCTTACTAAGTACTTCTCCCTCTGTTTAGCTTTCACACGGTGATTCACTCTGTTGAAGGTCTGTCCTGTAAGGCTGTTCTGAAAACAAGGTCAGACAACTCAAAAGGGTGCCTTAACAGCTACACTGATAATCACCACCCTGATACCCCTCCCCTGTACTACTGAAAACTGATCTACAGAACACAAAACCTCTTCAGAAACTTTGTGACACATGAAAGCTGGACTCTACAGGAAAACTGAGAGTGGATGAAGAGGAGATGCTGGATTTTAGCAGGTTGCAGACATTTAGGAAAATTTCCACCAGTACTGAGGATGGCTCTTCTACTCTCCTGAGCTGAGGCTGATGTTGAGAGAATGTCCTTCGCTTTCAGGTGTCCCTTCTGCTTCCCATGTGACAGAAGCGCACAAGGGGGTACTGCATACTATCCAGTCATTTCAAGGCATTTGCAGACTGTGGATTATGTTTTTCTATCCTTCTTCACCAGAAATCTCTTTTAATGTTAAGGGAAAATGCCCCTCAAAACCCAATCACCTCCCCGATAATGTTTCTTTTGTGAAGAAGTAAGAGTGATGCTACAAATAAGTGCTCCTACCTGAAGAAGATGAGTTTGAGAAACAGATGTACCTCTCTTCCTGTTTAGCTGTGGTATCGTCATGTTTGATTGACTGAATGTGGCCTGGATTGGGAGTTGGAGTCGATGAACCTTATGGGCCCCTTTCAACTTGAGATATTCTATGATTTGGGGATTCTTTGGCACAGTAGGTTATATCCCACAGTATGTAAATCTAAATAATACCAGTGGATGCCATCCTAAAAAAGGCTACAGGAAACAGAAAGGCATGGAGAGCAGGAGGAGAGAAATAAAAGAGATGTAGACCTGGAGTTTAATAAAAGGTATTCAGGGAACTTGAGGGGTTAAAAAAAAGATAAATAAAAAGAAGTCTTACTTGATGTCAGGACACATTCTTCAGCATTCATACTGAAGGGGTCAGAGGAGACTGTTTAGCTAGAGAAACTGCTGAAGAAGCTTAAGGTGATCTTCAGTATCCTCTGTATCTATTGCATTGCTGATATCAGAGAAGAGGGCAAAAGCACAATGAAATAACGAAGGAAGTTTCAAAGCCTGAACCAGTAGATGGTCAAGCAGTGAAATGTAATAATCTTTGCTTTAAAATGTTAGCTATTTACCTGCATGAGGCTAGCATGATGAATAAAAAGAGCTTTAAATTAAGGGTAAAGGTTTAATTTTTATAACCTGCTTAATACATAGAAGTAAAAAATATCAGCTAAAGGGGACATAGCAACCAAAACCAATAATAAGAAACAAAGCCACTGACATAATAAAGAGTCAGGCAGATGACAAGATTCAAGGCAAAGGATCACCTTAGGTATAAAATCAAATGAGACTGATGTGAAACAGTTCAACTGACTGTAAAACGAGGAAAAAGAGAATCCAGACTCCTTTTATTTGCTCTCAGAATTTTGTTGTCTACAGAGATGAGGAAACATATTCAGCAATACTTGTACAACTGAAATGAATCTGTCTTAAGTGTTGAAGTATTTCTTAAAAATAAGGTAGGATCCTAAAATTGGACACTTTTACTAAGTACATTTCTTAAGTACAACCAAATGGCTTCATAGCTTCTTGGCTGTCCAGCATATAAAGGAACATTTATCCCTAGTGGTCTTTACACTAGCCTAAAACTAGCTTCTTTTTAATTAAACACTTGCAAATCAGAATTTATTGTGCTTGCACGCATCTGTGTACATTATGAACACATCTGCAACATGCATGCCTAACAAACATTCAAAGTAATTTAACATAGTTGCAAGTAACAGGAAACCTTACACTTTTATGACCACATAACACCACCATAAACCCATCATTTCATATCACTTCTGTGATATAAATTAAAAAAATTAGTGTTTTTTTTCCCCAAGTGCTCGAAATACAAGTCTCAAATCCCCAGCAGAAATGTCCACTTAAGATTTACATGATACAATGTCTGTTTCATCTTCATGCTAAAATCATGGATTTTCACCTCCTCTGGACATCCACAGATCTCTATCCAATCAGTGTAAGATAATACGGTAAAAGTCTTCAATAGAAAATTCACCTTTTGTAAAGAAACTTGTCTTCATTTTCCCAAGTGCTGAAAACACCTCAAAACCCAGATTAAAACTACACATAATGTTTATATCATCCAAATATCTTTAATTCTTCTAATTAATTCAGTTCTATGCATATATTTACAACTTGTTTTCCAATTGTAATAAACCAAATCTCCAACATACCACAACTGAAGAATCCTTGAAGTATATACTATGAGAAATGACAGAAAGATAACAGATATAATATTGCAAATATATATTTGCATATGAAATAGATCAGGATAACATTATACTAAATTACATACTATTACAATGGCAAAAAATCTATTTCTTTTTTCCAGCTACCATCCCAGGAAACTTGACATGGGAAATGAGTATTAATCTGTATTTCTTCCTTCCTTTTTTCACTCCTAGAAGCTAGAATAAAATCTCCTTGTCAAATCTCAGTAGCAGCTGTAAAACTTGTTGCATTCACTGGCTTTACAAGGTATTTATAACTGACTGTGATTCTGTAAGTAATTAGACCTTGATATGCAGTTTTATTTATAGATGAAAAAGAAAAATTGTGAAGAACTTTAGTATTTATTTCAAAAATCCAGGCTCTTTACTAAAACTAAATACCAAAACTGTAAAATCATCTTTCACTAATTTAATCTGGTTTTGAAGAAAAGCAGAGCAGATCCACTACACAAAAACTGAGCCATCTTAATTGGCCTGTGGTAATGTAGAATCACTCAGGAATTTCAGGACATTCACTTTTCTTCTACAGATATCTAGTGTTACACTAAAAATCAACAGCACAACTGTAAGAAAATGCAATTTTAACCTGAGTCTCATGGCACTGTATACAAGTATAGTATTTATTTTCATGATTTTGTTTTAGAAAAAATATTGTTAAGATAATGCAAGTGTTTTGCCATTATAAACATCTTCTAACGTGATTTGGCAGTGGAAAAGCCATCATAAAGATTTGGAACAACCTGCACTTTTAAATATATATGCGCAAAACTCCCAGTGTGAGGTGATAAACTACCTGAAAGCCATGAGACAACAATAGTCACACTAGGTCTTCAAAATCTGCCTTGCTTAGGTCAGGGGTTTTGTGGCACTCAACAGAAGTATAGGTGTACTGTACTGGTTGTGTAGTTTGAATGTTTACTATATGTGAGGCCTATTTGTAAATGAAATGCCTGTTCCAAACCAATGCTGAATTCAAATTTTTCTTAAAAAGAAAACCTTTTAAATTTGCCAAAACAAAACCAGGTCTAGCTTCTATGCAGAAATTGGTATCGAACTTTTATTTAGTTTAAAGGAATAATTTCAAGTGTCCTAATCTTTGTTTCTAGATACTGAGATGGTATCAATGTCCACCTTGAGGTTCTCAGTGTTTTGTAATGGCCCTTCGAGAGACTTAAAGTCTAGTCTGTACCAGCTATGAGTTTTAGGCAAAGACCGAAGCAGTTCTCAATCTAATTTTTCTTCAGCTGAAGAACCTTGTGCAACAAATCAACATCATAAAGAGTAATTTAGTATCTTTATTGCTCAAGGGTTGCAAACTACTTCTACTTGTTGAAATAAACAGTATTCATAGCACTTCAGTCTCTCTTTAAAATTGCATTTTTGGTTTTTTTTTTTTTGTAATAAAACTTTATGAGGCTAGAAAATTAAGTGCACATTCAGCTTTGGTACAATTCTGGCCCATTATGACTTAAATAATTTACACGTAACCTGGTCTGATGAGTGAGAACATTTTATAACAATATGAAAAATGTTTTTATGATATTAGTCCTGAATAACAAAACACTGGATGTGCCAAAGTTGCCATTAGTTAGAGCCAATTTTTCAGACTGGATTTTCTTGAGCTGCTGAGAGAATTACCAAATGGAATAACAGACTTTTCTCTGTGCACCCCTTTCCTAGGAAAACTTTTTGTCCTTACTCCTCAGGTAATAGGAAGGAAAATGTGTCTCCTGGTGACAGCTAAACAAAAATCGAAAACTGAAAGTAAGAAGAGGAAGAAAAACCAAACATAAGGAAGAAAAACTAAAATCTCAAAAAAACAACAAGAAATGATGATGGGCACTGTGCACCATTAAGACGTATACTTCCAGTATGGGTCACGGCAACTTAACTAGAATATCCGTGTAAAAAATTATTGCAACCTAACAGCAATAAGAAGAGAATAGGCTGAGAAACAAGAACATTCCCCCAAATTAATCAATTGGAGCCACTCTGGAGACTGTTAATACTGTTTGATACTGACAACTTTACATTTAGCTTTGAATAGGCTGATGCCTGAAATGGCAGATGTACTTGCTTTAGAAATACACCTGTACCTAAATTATACAACATGTAATCTCCACTTCTGTAATTTCACACATACAGTATGGAAAAGGAAGCATTATTTTTCCACAGTAATCACAGAATACTGGAAAAGTGAAAAATGTTAATTAACATGTTTAAAAAGCAAAGGAATTTCTCTAAAAACAGTCTATAAGAGATTGAAATCTTTCACATTAAAAGAAAAATGATACACATCTACTTTAAGAATCTGAATCTGCCCCAAACACGTGCAGTGCTATTCATGGCTGCCCAGAACCTGTGCCACAAAACCAACTTCCAAAAATTTCAAGTTTCTAAACGATTTCATTTTTTTTCTTTAAATAGGATATATGTGTAACGAAAAGAAATACAAAACTAATCTTCTAGACAAAGAACAGGAAGAAAACTGTCACGTTCTCTGGTTTACATTTATAACAAGACCCTATCTAGAGATTAGAATAGTTTCAAATCTATTGTAGTTGAGGATATGATGTCATCATTTAAGGGACGCAGATAATTTAGTCCACAATGTCTATTCATACCAACAAAAGAAAGCAAAAGGAGGAATGCAGAATATTTTCTTACCCTTCTCTCCTGGATCATTCCTATTTTGCATGGATTCATCACCCATGTAAGAGCATGCAAGTACTCTATTTTTCCCCCCAATGCCATCTGCTAGTTAACTTTTGTAAAAGCACAAGTCATTTTAGTTGCATTAGATGCACGCATCAGACTGATGGACTTTCTCTCCCTCTCTGCAAGTTCTGAGTTTTCTGTGGGACTTATTTTTAATAGTGAGTAAGATACTTACCACACTCTGTTCACACAGGCTACAGCGCTTTTCATTACCGATTAATGAAAAACCTGGGAATTTGCTAAAGAAATGCTGAACAGACCATCAGGTTTGCAAAAAATAAAGCAATAATCAACATAGAAAATATTCAAAGTCAATTAATTAATCTTCTTACCTTGTTCTTTTATCTGACGTATTTGCTTCACAGTTTCTTTCAAGATTGCACATTTGTCAGGTTTAAAGTTAAAGTTGTCAATATCATTAAAATTTGCAAAAATCAGCTCCGCAAGTTCTTCTATGTATTTATTCTCTTGCTCACGATTGCGTTTCTCAGTGCTTCTTTTCGGGCTGGAAAAGGATTTTATTTAATGTCACTTTGTGTGCCTTCTGGCCAGCTCAAAGATGATTTCAAACGGTTTGAGAGCAGTTTAACAAAACCAGAGACAACTGCCTCCTCTCACTTCAAAAGTCTAACTTACAAGTTTCTCAAGTAGAGAAGGAAAGGAGCATTAAAAGACACTACTTCCCCCCTGCTCCACTCCCAGCAGTCACATTTTTGTTTCCAAAGAGGTTTGAGATTTGAAATTCAAACCCAAAGATTAACTGGAGGAATGGGATTTGAACATTAAACAAGCATCCCTCCACATGGTGTTGAGAATCCAGGGAGTATTGTATAGTGACAGTGTAAGAGAAAATAAAACAGCTTCAGGAGTTAAACCAAACAACTCATACTCTCTGCCTCCTTGCAAAATTATGACAAACAGTTGCAAGAAGAAATGGTAAATGAGTGGATATTCTTTAAAATCTATTTGTGTTGGTAATTCAACTGCCATAAAACTGAAAACTGTTTTTGCAAGTCTCTGATTATGATGAACAAGAACTGCTGGAATGGGTGACTGAAGACTCCTTGCAATGATTAGCCAAAAAAGATTTTTATATAGCTCCTAAATTGTCACCTAAATTTTGTATTTTGACACTACCCTGGATTCAAACCAACCAACCAAATAATAATAAAAGACATAAGCCCCCACCTCAAAGCCACAACAATACAAAATTACTGCATCAGAGCAGTATGGTATTGACTTCTCTTAGCAAGAACGTAAGTTTGTCATTTTCTAACTGAAAAATGTGTGCACATGTAACAATTTAAGTGTTGCTTTTTCAGTGTCTTCAGAAGTAAATGGTCTAACCTGGGTCCAAGCTGGTCGGGATCCTTGCGCTTTCTTGACTCTGCTCTGGTTGGGTCAGAGGTATTTTCTCCCATTCCACTCATCTTGAACACATATCAGCAACTAAAAAGAAGAAAGGGCAAGAAAAGGTTATGGTGGAAGAATCATGAGGCTCTCTGTTCTCAACTTTCTCATTCCATGCTCAACTCAGTTTTTACTCAGCAAATCTATAATTTGAAATAGAGTTCGTCTGAAAGGTACCAATAAAAACTCTGTGTTTATGACACCACAAAATGCTACACAAAACTCCTTAAGAAGGAAATTCATGGTGGGCAAGCAAGGCATTCTCATCTCTTTAATTGCTACCAGATAAGTACGTTTTGTGCCTCAGCTACTGAATTTTCATGGCAATTTTGCAAGGTTGAATGAGGAGAGACAAAAGAAAAGTCAGAGTGCCACACAACAAGAAAAACACAGCAGAGCTGAAATTTATTAAACGAAATGTGTATCCCAGCTACATGAAAAGGTAGCACATGCAGCTTTAGTTAAAAATCAGAAGACAATACTCACACAAGAGCCTGTACAATACTGCAGAAACAGAACATCTGTCAACACTAGAGATCACTGAGGAACTGATAAATATTTTGTACATATAATCTACCTCATAAGGAAAATAACACGTCAAGCTACCATGTGTTAAAACAACACAAGCATATTACAATTTGTGCAATAAACAGCTCATGGAAATCCTGCCGTGCTCCTGGCTGTCTGTTGTCTTATGCACCATAGGAATACACAAAACTTGCCTGCCCCAGCTTATACACTCCTTAATAAATACCAACATTCTGGAGGCAGAAATCACTGTTACTAAGTGCATAGGGAACTGATTCATACCATGCTAAAATAAGAGCTGGCACCCATAATTTTGTGATCACTTCACACCAGCATAAAATGGAAACTAGGTATCAAAACAAGGGGGTTCACCAGCTTCTTCAAGCCTTTCACTTCTGCCCCACCAGTTTTCTTCCCTCTGCTGGCCCAGTCAGGATGCACTGAGCTTAACGAGGGAACTGCTGTGGGTTAAAACTGCAATGCTCTTTTGCTTTTCCTTTTCACCACTTTATAAAATCTAGCAGCTGTGGATGTTCACAGGTAGCAGGTGTGCTGCTAACAGGGTGTTCTGGAAAGCTAAGTTTTCCCAATGAACTGGCTGCATGAAGATATCAGCAGAAACAGCCTGGAGACTATGATCCAAGCAGCTCTGCAGGGATGCTGAGAAAGTCTACTTACTGAGACTTGAACAGGGAAAGACTCTGAGCCATCTCAGATTCAGAACTGAACATCAGCTAAATTTTTTTTTTAAATAAACTAATGGGGGTTTTGTTGCTTTGTTTTGTGGGTTGTTGGTTGTTTTTTTGTTTTGTTTTGTTTTTTTTTTGTTTTGTTTTGTTTTTCTTTCAAATACTGGTCAGATTTTGTGGAAAAGACTGGATCATGCCTCCTGAAACACAGCTCCAAGCTGGTCTTTGAATGGATGGTATTGAATGGATGGTATCAGAATCTATTTGAAAATAACTTTTCTCTATTGAGTTTACCCATACAATGGTTTGTGTTGGAAAGGGCCTTAAAGACTGCAATTCTAAATCCCCTGCCATGGGCAGGGACACTTTTCATTAGACCAGGTTGCTTGAAGCCCTTTCAACCTGGCCATGTATATCCAAAGGGAAGGCATGCCATCCCAAACTCCATCATTGTGTACTTGCTGGAGAACTCTGCAATTCTTCAGTGATGCAATCAGGGCATTCACAGTGCCACACCAACACCAACCTGACTGCAGAGCATGAAACATCTACTGCAGCCTCCAATGTGGCCTGTGAAACTGGTTGTTCCTTAAATCAGTATCTTCATTCCTTTCTAGCCCCAGCAGTCATTCACATGTCCATTCAAATACAAAAGTAGAAATATACACCCATCTGATGTGTTTCACTTTCGTGAAAATACTCAGTATCACAAGTATGACAAGTACAGGTCCAAGGAAGGAACAAGATACTATTAAGAAAACTGTCAGCATTTAAAAGAAGTTGTTAGGATACAACAGTTCCACATCTCTGTCAGTGGAAAGCTGGAAGTGTCCTTAGGGCTCTCTTCAAATTACTGAGTTTTTTACTGACCATGGTGAGAAAAATCAGCATAATGAAGCTGTACATTCCTGAGATCAACTGATCACTGAGAGGGACTCAAATGGTGGCCTAAAGTTCAAGTGGCCTAAAGGTTGGGGAATCTCTTAATTTCTTAAGTTTCCCAAGTAATACCTGAGAAATGTAAATCAATTCACCATTTTTTTTTGAGAAAAGCAAGTATAACAATTCATGAAAATCTGTCGAACATTCAACTTCCCTCTTCTTCCCCTGAGTAGTAAGAATTAAAGCCAGAGAAGAGCATTTAGGGGGAACAACCCCTCCACATCCCGTTCCTCCACAAGAAAGCAAACAGGAACAGCCATTGACCGTTTTCCCAGCTACTCTGTCAGGGTTACTGCAAAGGGAAGTGCATTTTTGCAGTAACCAAAGTTTCACAGGTAGCTTCACTGTAGAATCATAGATGGTTTGGGTTGGAAGAGACTTTAAAGCTCATGTAGTTCCAACCAACTCCCCTACCAAGGCAGGGACACTTTCTACTAGAAGGTGTTGAACAAAGCCCCATCCAGCCTGGCCTTGAAGACTTCCAGAGATGGGGCATTCACAAATTCTTGAGGTAACTTTTTTCAGTGTCTCACCACCATCACAGTAAAGAACTTCTTCCTAATATCTAACCTAAATTAAATCTACACTTTTTCTGTTCAAAGCAATTCCCCCTTGTCCGATCATTACACATCCTTCTAAGAAGTCCCTCTCCAGCATATGCCACCAATACATATATCAATTTTTCTTTCATTCACCCTGATGCTATTCTGTAGGAATTCCACTAAATCTACAGTAACTGCCTTTAGAAGACATTAAAACTATCCTCCTACCACAAACATCTTCAGCCTTTTATATTTAAGGGAACAAAAGTGGTATCATTATGAAACTAGCACCTTCTCTATTAAACATAGTAAATGGTTCTAGACAAATAAGTTATTTACTTTATTTCATTTGCACTTACATGCCATTATGCTTTTTTTTATCAGCAGCCTTATCAGCTTGTTCTTAGAATGAGTTACTCTTTTCTTTTTACTCATTGTTTTTTTCTGGAAATCTATCACCTACTACCATGTTTGCTTTCTGCTCTTCCCTATGTCTTCATTAGAAATCACATTCTATGCCTCAAAGACCTGCACAGGCTCTGCAGCTCCCATCCTGTCCATGACCTGTGCTCCAGAGCAGATGTAAAATCCAGAGTTAGAAGCTAGACAGGCAACACTAATGTAATCTAAAAAAAAATTTCACAGGCCGAAATGAAGCTCACTAAGCAGTATATAGTACACTGTACTAAAATCAAGAGGGTGTACCCCCAAACTCTATCTCCCTAGGGATTATGCGGCTGACTAGGACAGGTTAAGTTCTGCTATTCTTTGGAGATTAAGAAACTAAAATCTTCTCCTGAGTTAGAAGTAAGGAGGAGAAATTAATAAGCTGTGGATAGATAATCAGCTGCACTGCTCCTCCATAACGCTACCTGCCAAATACAATAGCCAGAAACTGGGCAATGGATTCAGTTTCTTCTTCACAGAAGGATTTCAAGCCTGTATTTTTAACAGGAAGGACAGCCTCCTAGGTGGTAGGCTATCTGCTTGTGAAACCTGCTTGTTCATGAAGTTAAGAGTGCACAGTTAAGTCTTGCAATGCAGTAGGAATCTTTAGGTGTGTAGACCATGCTACTAAATTCACAGGTAAGTACTTCAAATACTGTCTTAAGAGAAGGGTAGCTTCTGCTGGGAAGGGTAGCAAACCTGCACTTCCCATTTCTGAGCACTGACTCCTAACAAATAGAGTCAAAGAGATAAGCACCCTCCAGCTTCCTCATGTCTCTTAAAAAGAAAGCAGCTTTTTTTTGAAGCAGTGTGGGGTTTTTTTTGTATAAGCTAAGTCACATTCAAGGTGTATGAATACCATCAGATGAAGATGTCTGCAGGATTTAGGTACCTCTCCAAATTTAATGCGGCATAAGCAAGGAACTAAAATCACATTTTTCAGAAGAAAGTACCTCTGGGCACAGGTAGTAACTAAGAGCAGGCACATAGGAAACTCTGAAGTGAGAAGGGGAAAACCTCATGAATTTAGATCAAATTGATAGATGAATTGTAGACATACATACAAACATCTGTGGGTCAGGAGCAGCCACATTGCATATATTTAGCTTCTGCCCTAACTCCCTCCATAGATATTAATTTCTCAACCTCAAAATTCATTGGTTATTAATTATTACTAAAAATTTCATAATATAAAACTATCCATAACATTAAATAAATTAATATTTTAACAGGATAATCTAATGACTTTTAAAGTTGTTCCAGAACCACACAGATAGCTTCTCAGACCAGAAAATACATCTCCCAAACTTGAAGTGTGAATTTTTCCAGGAAATATGACAATTCAAAACTGAAGCCACTAAGAGTAGGATGACAAGTCAGAGGCCCAAAGTTTTACTTAAATAAACCTTCCCTATAGGGAACTACCTTAGATTAGAAAGCAGCATTCATCCCACTCCTCTGATCTTTTTATACATCTCTGCAGGAATTTCCAGGAAAAAAAAAACAAACCAAAGATAAAGAAATTGCACAGTTTGGTTCATTTAATGTTTTAGAAGAAATGAAAACGTAGTATCAGCTCTACCATATGTCTTTTGAAACAAGTTGGCAAGGCTTATTAGCATGGTAAAGAATAGGAAAAGGATTAACCAAACTGGGAATTAGTAAAAAACAAAACGAGCAATAATCACTGCATTGAGGAGAGACAGAGACATATGCTTGTTAATGAAAAAAATAGCATCATGGTATGTCAGATGCTGAACTAAACCAATTTTTATTTGAAAGAAAATGTCTTACAAAGCTGAATTTGAATGCATGTCTTGCAGAATGAAGTGTCATGCAAGTCCAGGCACTCCCTTTTTCATTGTGTAAGTTGTCTGGGAGCTGCACTGCACTCCAAAATACAAATGTAATATCCCAATGTGGGATTAGTATTTTGCTTTCAGGGCTGGTAGCAGATTTTTCTTCTCAATATATATTTAGTTTTTGTTCCATTTGTCCTACAAAAATACCCCTACAACAATAACTAAGAGCCAAATTTCTAATGCCAATTCAGATGACCCTCAAACTTCAATTCCACTGGGCATCAAAGAGGAGCAATGGAGCAACGGAAAGACAAATACACCCACCACAGGGTTTTCACATAAGGAAGGAGATAATTAGAGAAGCAGAATTACTATTACTAAAAATACCTGAAGAACTAATTTTAGGCTCCAACAGATGACCCGTACCAACAGGACATCTCAGGTAAGTAAATACTTTCTTTGTATTTACATTTAACACTGTAAGTGCATTATATCACTTTCTCCATTTTACTACCAGAGGTCTAATCATCCAAAATACTTGTAGACAAAACCACTGTCTATTTTTTTTCCAATCTTTAAATATAAATCACAAACACCGAAATATTAAATTAATAAAATCTTCAACACTATATGATTGCAATCACAGCAACTAAGACCTAACCAATTTCTTCCAGATGCTGGGATATTGAAACAATAGAGCCTGAAGAGGCTTAAATTAATTTTTTCTTGTTTTCAGTAATAAAACAACAGTTTCTGCTCTTGTTGTGACAGCACATCCTCCTTCACATCCTCTACCAGCAACCTCTCAGTGTTAGAGTACACAGACTTAACCTAATTATAAAGCAATAGTAAACATTCATCTTTCGAAGGGAAAAAAATAAAACTATGCAAACCCCAAAAATAAAACATATGCGAGAAAAAAAAAGAAAAACAGAGTCCCCATGAAGGAGGAGATAGAAAAAAATCTAGCACAGACCATTGCATGAATTTGTAACATATCTGCCATTCCTCAAATGCAACACAATAACATGGGCATGCAGAGTAAACGTTCAATCACTGATCCTCAGCATCAGTGAAAGCGGCTAATCATCCAGAGTCAATGCAGAAGAAGATAATGTGCATTTTATCTCTTATCAGGGCAGGCCATCTTCCAAACAAGGCCGGTTAAACTGTCAGATTTATTATAAGCCTAACAAATGCAGTTAAAGAATAAATGAGGATTACACCTTCAAAGCTGCTATTTCAATCTGAAAAGTAGCAAACAAAAGGTAAAATACCATATAGCAGACAACCAGGTAGCAATACTATAGTATCAACCTTCCAGCAGACCAATACCTGCATTTGGTGTAGACTCAGCTGATACAGAAGTGATTTATTAAAGTCACTATTTTATTGAGTAGCAAATAGTAAAAAAGCCATTTACTGACCAAAAATATCATAAGTCAATGAAAAGTTTGGCAAAATCTTTCTCTAATAATCCAATTAAAAAAATATAAGCAGCTCATATTCCTGTGGATAATTATACACTAAACATGCAGCCATTATAATTCATAGTGTTTTCCTGTGAAGTTCTCACGACTAGAAGCTTTCAGTCTCGGTTTCAAAATTACTGATGTACACCATACAGCATTTATTCTGGTAGAAACCAGAGGAAAGTTGGAAGTCACACGTAACTTTTGATTCTTCACATTATTTCCTGCTCATGAGGTCTTTTTTTCACTAGCTTCACTTCAGAACTGGAAAATATTTACTATTGATATACACTGCAGTCTTTAATCCTTTTGAAGAAGGCAATATTTGCTAGCCACTTTCCCAGGCCTCAGAAGGAAATCGCTGTCAGAGGCAAGATAAGATGCTAGATCAGAGGCTGGAGCGGCTGGAGCCACTGGAGCCTAGTGCCAACCTTTCATTGTTCAGCCACAGCAGTTCATGAGGAAGGGTTGCTTTGTCTCCCAGCACTTTTTGTTGTAGACTCATCAGGCTCAATCAGTTAATTGAGCCCAGCCACTCAACACACCACACCGCTATCAGAAAAGCTCAGCCTCATCATGTGCAAATGTTCTCCTGTGTGGGAATTTCAACAAATCCAGACAGAAATGGCTGGGGGGTTGCAAAGAAGTAATAAAATAGAGGTGAAGATCAAGGGAAATGAAAGGAGCAGGAAAAAAAGACTCTGTGTCTGGAAAAATTAAATTAAAGCAAGAATCCACTGCTAAAAAGTTTGTCAGGAAAGAAAGTTAAAGATATAGTAAACCATCCTCCTGCATACTTTGCATACATAAACTACACGTTCTACAACTGACTTACTACACCCATTCTTCATCACTGAACACCTGGAATTGGGATATACCATGAACTACCAGTCTGCCCAAATAACAAGATGCCCAGTACCTTGGTTGGTGATGGCAACCTCAAATTACAAATATAAATTAACTTTTTCAAGAATATACTTTTTTTCTGAAACAGCACAAATGCTTTCACTATAGACGAAACAGCCTCAAATCTTTGCCACCCTACAACAGTCATTTAGTATAAAGCGAACAGAAAACAGAGTTTCTATGAGGAAGGTAGTAGCAACAAGCTGAGAAACTACCACCTTTAAAGGATTTACACTAAAATCTGACCTGCACCTGTAGCCTTTTCTATCTGAAAATAACACTTGTTACTTAGAAGATACAGTTTCATTTGAAAGAGAGTCTATTATAGGTAGCATTAAAATGAGGTGCATGGTAATATTTACTAAATTCTACTTTATTCTTGAACTCCAGAAACTAGAACTAAAACTAAGATAATTTAGTAGATGCCGTTGAGCCCATGTATAAAAGAAAACTGGTTCCAACATCTACTACGCACATTTCTGCTCAGTCTACACAGCCGTAACAGAATATAAACAAATGTTTAAGCCAAAGCCTTTTTTCCCAACAATATCTTTTCCCTTACTCCTGTATAATGGCTTTAGAGTGGTGTATTAGACAGTAAGAAGATGACATATTCCATTTGCAGCCTGAAAGCCAATAATGCTCATGAATTTTTTACCTGAAAGACACTTCAAGATGCCACTTGGAAGATCATCTAATAAACACATTAGGCTGCAAATGGGAGGCAGCAGCTCTTTTAACACATGGTGTAACAATCAAATAAATGGCTAACATTAATGTTCACCGTTACAGACTGGTACTTAATAGGATTTTCTTTAATATCTACCTAAATCTTGAAGGAGAAAGACGTTTTTCTCAACTACTCAAAACCACAAGTCTGAGAAACCCCTGGCCCTGCTTGAGACCTGGCAAAACACCCTCCAGGCTGATCCAGCACTGTAAGATGGCTCCTACCTTCTGTATACCCATAGGCAAAGGCTCTTAACCTAGCCACTCAGCTGCTTAAGGATTAGGCTACGTCAGCCACCTCTAATATGCCCAGGAATAGCAAGATTAGGCTTTAAAAAGAAAACAGAGAATAAATATCAGAGGAAGAAAGTAGCTTTTTTTTTTTTTACGTAACAAATAACAAGTATGCTCAATTCCCACTTTTAAAGAGGAAAAAGTCTGTTTTCATCAAAACACTGTCAAAGAGGAGGCAAGTTGTACCCACCACAAAAAATTGTTCAAGACTGTATCATAATTTCAGGTTTGGGATTCTACCTCTCTCTTGTTATCGAGATACTTCATACTCAAAGACAAGAGAATTGCAGCTTAATACCACTAAAACTCCCCTTAAAACACCAAACTGAAAGACCAAAATGCAATGCCAAAACATTATCTGTAAATATGCCAGCCATTATCATGTCATTTTGTTTGTGGTGCATAGATAAAATAGAAAACAATGAAAACCAGAGAAACAAAAGTAATTCTAAAACCATTTAACCTTCTAGGTTACGTTTGATAAGTATCAAATTATGGCTGCAAAACTATTAAGCCTGCAAGCATTTTCAGAGGAAAAGAGCCCAAATTCCCCACAAAAAACATTTCTTTAATCTAGATTTTTTCTTATATTTCACAATTATTAACAACTTTACTTATGAGACTGATTTAGAAGCCTAGTATTTCAAATCCAGTGTGATTTAAAGTAAAACTTTGCAAAAAGCATAGTTGACAAATGAAGCAAATCTAACGACACAGAAAAGGGTAATACAACAGGAAAATTTGTACTTAAATAGCTTTTATTTCCAGTTGATGATACTTCTGGAACAGTGAGTTAAGCATATTTTAACTCCTACTGAATCCTCTGTGCCAATATCAGTTTCAAAATTTACTTATCCACTAAAATTCCCACACCAATTTTCCCCTCTAGAAACCACCAAAGAGCATGGGGAAAACCAGATCAGAGAGAGGAGAAGACTGAAAACTGCTCTTGCAAGCATAAGGCACCATGGAAAAACTCAAATCCAGGAAAATTTTCTAATCTCATAAACACAACTGATACAACTGCATAGATTACTAAGAATACCAGTAATCTCATGCAGTTTAGGGTGATTTTCAAGATGTCTATTTTAGCAGTGAGAAAAACATGACCAATCACAATAGATAAAGACATTTACAGATCTCTGTTGCGTGGGCATGCCTACGTTAGGTTTTAATTCCAGTTAACTGCCTGTCAAATACCAGTCTGGTTACTTTGGATAAAATATATTCCATTAATAAAAATATCACGAAACTGCAATCCATAAGGGTAAAAAGTAAAAAGCAGAGGGCTAGTCAGAGAGAACAGCACCATGTTTCTGTATCAGCTGTATTCTGTAACGGTTATAAAACCTCTACATGGATATATCAAACCTATCATATTTGAATTGCGCTCCATCATAGAATCATAGAATAGTTAGGGTTGGAAAAGATCTCAAGATCATCAATTTTAATGACTTCACACACCTGGAGAAGTGTCCGTCTCCCTGGTCACAAAGATCAACTTAGCATAGTGAAATATGATGCGCAACCAAGCCTGCATTAGAACCTCAGCAAGAGATGTTTATGTTGCATGCCACCCTTCGTAGCTCTAATCTGGTCATCAAAATAAAGTTCCTTCAGTCCTGGAGTAGCTGCTGTTACTGAAAACACGTGGTTTTATCAAATTTTTTGCTGCAGTTCAGAAAACCTACCTTTGTGTATTTTCTCCTGGTGCCTCATTACTGAACTCATGTTTCTGACTTTCATATAGCTGCAGCACTAACAGGGTTTATTTTTCTCTTCTATCCAACCACCTATTACCAGGAAGCATGTTGAAACTTCAGACTATTCTTTCGAATGCCAAGCACTGAATTAAAGCTCTGACTTGCAGGAAGCATACCTAAACATTATCTAAAGCATTTCTACATATTTTGACACTGTTATTGTGGCGAATGAATAGCCTACTTCACACATATCTGCAAGATACACTTATATACTCTACACTTCATTCTAAAATACTGTGATACTCTTGTAAGTATGCATTTTGTTTAACAGTGTATAACAATAAGATTTCTGTTTAAGATTCAAGAATTCAAGCTTCTTTGTTCCAGAAGGTTGCAAGTTAACAACAGACCAAACATACCTATGTACAAGGTAAATAAATGTTAGCGCTCAACTTCACAAATGGCCACGTTCATAGTACAAGGAAAATTCAGCTTCATGTTGACATCCTGTGTCAGCCGGGGATGTGGCTAGTGCCTACATGAGGTTCATAACCCTGCACTACTTCTTGAAACTGTACACCCAAGTTCTCCTCTTCAGCACAGTGCCTGGCTTACACATCCGTTCTGCTTCTGAGGTGCATTTAGAGCATCTCCCACAGAAAATTTCATGCTCTCCTCAGCCTAAGATTGCTTGCCTCAGCCTTGCTCCTAGAGGGTGTCTTGGTGAGAAGGACATTGTCCCGTCTGTTGTGGGAGAGACTAGATGGGGCTTGGCCCCTATTCCTATTCCATGTCTGCGTGAGCAAGTAGTTTCCCCCAGCAGGTGCTTCCTGCTGATTCTGGTACCCCTGCCAGTATCATGTACTTATGCTGGAGCAGCAGCATAACAGTTGGGAAGTGAAAAAAAAAATATTCTTTTTTCTTATTAAAGTTTGAAGAAAAATCAGTCCAACACATGCCTTTTGAGAGAACACAGCTATATGCATAGACTACTATACTTGTATCATCTCCAAAAATACAGAATTACAGTTTTCTACTAAGTACAGGTGTATGTTAGATGTATGTTAAACTCTTGGCAAAGCCATTGAGTTACTAAGTCTGTACATTATTACTAAGCACAAAAATCAAAACTAATAGAATAAATTATGTCAGAGACCACACACGTATCTTGCAAACACTCATGAGGTACCATTAACTTGATAGAAATTAAATGCCCATAGTAGCTTGTACACCCTAATTAAATACATTCTTAATACATCCATGAGATTAAAAACTGATCTGTGAACAAAACCACCCATTACTAATTACTTCAGATTTCATGTCAGTATCATTCTATTTGCTGCAACCAGCAGTAAGAAAAGAAGATGAAATTTTAATTGTATTGTTAACACATGTTAAAGCAAAACAACTGCCAAGGAATAAAATCTTGTGGGCACAAGCTTTGCATCCACAAGTGTGTGTGTATATACGCATATACATGTATAAATACAGACTATTACCAAATAAAACATCTATAGGAGTGGCTATATGAGTCAAATGAAAGAGACAGTGACTAGTCTATCATGAAAGCTAATAGCAGACGCCTCAGGAAAAAGTACAAGGCAGATGCAGAATGATCCTTCTCCCTGGTATCTCCTTTCTCTATCTCTGACAATCAATGTTTCAAGCTTAGCTGTGGCACTGCTGTCCCTCCTCCTTCCTATGAACCTATCTTCAGTTGTGCCTAATTCCTTCTTAAATCCATATATACCTTTGGCCTCCACAATGCTTACAGGCAACACCCTGCAAGCTTTACCACAGCTCCTTTAACAGCAGAAAGGACATTCTGAAAAAAGTGAGGAGTTCTAAGAGGAAGTCAGGACTCAACTGAAATAAATCAGAATTTTATCATTGACTTCACCAAAGCTTCTATTTTTTTTCTTCATATAGCGCAAGATGTCAAACTGTTACTTCTCTCTTTTCCAGGACATAAATCATTCTATGAGCCTGACATACCTATGCTTGTATCCTGCAGCCCAAGGAAAACAAAGTTACTCTACTCTTAAAGCTGAATGTCCTTGATCGGCCATTTTATTTTCTTTGTAAAAATAAACTGAAATTAATGCGTTAATAATAAAAACATTTGTGGTAAAGAAGATTCACAAGTGCTAAGAAGGAATTAGCATATATTCCAAGTATTTTTAATTTTGAAATGTAATTACTAAAGAGGGAATGAAACAGCCACTCCATTCATAGAAAGAGTAGGCCAGAAACCTGCAATACAATACCCCAATGTCAAAAATAACACACATTTAAACTAGTTGGACTGAATACCTGGAAAAACTTCAGGAAAAGGTACAAATACAATTTTATTACCATGCAGCACTAGCAGAAGTGTCTTCATGAGAATCTGGGGTTAGATGGTTGCTCAGACACAACAGTCTAAGCTATTGGGAATGGAAAATCAGAGCACTGCAGTATTCCAATGAAATTTCTTTGGGGACAGCATGCATGGGAGAAAAGGAAATGAGAACAAAGAAAAAGCAAAGAGGAGACTCAGCTACAGCACACACTGCAAATTAAGTGCATTTACCATAAACTTTAGGTTTGATTCTTCATTTATGATTTTCATCAAATTCCTGTGATCTTTCTTACATTCTGCATTCTTATATGCCAACTAGCCCTTCCCAATCCATTACTGTACAACTTCAGCTATCATGGAAATTATCCACAGGGTCAGTCACAGACTTCTGCGTACCAAGAGTAGCCCACTTCTGAAAGACACAGGTTTTCAAATCAAACCTTCAGAGACTAAAGTTTTACCTGCTCATAATATGTACATAATAATTCTTAGTCCAATTCAGGCATCCTTCTAGGCCTGCCATAGGTGAAGGTAAGGAAGATGAAGGTAATTTAGTAAGGAAAGTTAAGGAGGAATGCAGACAGTAAAACAACTCTACGAGGATTTCCTCTCAAGGTACAGTGATTATCAACTGAAGAGTCTTCTCATTTAGTCACCTCAGACAGCTTGACTTATAGACTCACTCCTTAGTCCCCCTTATTACAATTATGAGGCTATTCTATAGAATTTACTTCATTTATTAATCAAGTAGATTCTGAGAATTAAGGTTGTTTCCACACCTTTCCTCAGATTTTTTTCTGTTACTAGTCTAAGTAAATAAATAAAATAGCATTAAATGAAATGCAAAATCTAACCAGCCAGTTGACTTCCTAATGACATTTGTTGTTAAATAACGTGCTAAGAACTCTGGAGTGAAATGAAATATTCCAAAGTACTTCTCTGGCTCAGACTTTCCAAGATGTGTTTTTTTCTTACATCATGGTATATTTTGCAATGCAGTCACGTCTTCTCTCCTTGCATGAGAAATTCACCTTACTGAGGTAACAACAAAAAATTTCAGTGAGAAAAAAAGGAAAAAAAAAGCACAACAACTTTTGAACATTATCAGTGTCATTTGTTGACTATAGCAGTGTACAGGTTTTAGAAGAGTGGGCAAACACTATGATTCTGGTCAAAGATAGTGCTTGAAGTTTTATACTTGCTATATACTGTACTTTGGTAAGAAAATACTTACGAAAGAAAACACAACAATTTGAGTTTTGTGAGCACAGAGCCACCAGAACACAGGCTGCACAAAAGGTTGATTTTGTTCAAATCTCCCTGCTTAACACATCCTAAAAGGCATCAGGCGAATCATAATGACTTTACAAGCAGCAAAAATCTATTCTTTTACAAACATAGGTGCCAGCATTGGAGCAAGCACTACTCAGCCTCCACTATCTTGTTAGATCTTCTGTAATGAAATAAAGGAAGAAAACACAAGAAGCAGAGAGGAAGTTACATTGTTCTTTCGGCTTCGACATTTGGTGCCGCAAACGTGACAGGCTTTCTACTCAACGGCACCGCCTGCCCCAGGCCTCTGTATCAAAATGTAGGCATTTTGCAATTAAAATAATCAAACCTAGACAAAAGAGAACAAGCAAATAAATAGCGCTAACTTGTTTATGGTTCTGGCTCTGCCCTCACAGTATGAAATAAAGTCTCTTCAAACACATATTACATTAATTTGAAAAACAATAATATTTTCCTTCCCCCCTCCTATCTCAAAGTAGCATGAGTTTTTCAAAGTCCTAAATAAAATAAGCTATGGCATTTCCTGTATGTATTTAGTTAATTATTAACCGGATTCTAAGCATGATAGTCACCGCTGCTATTTCAATATGAATCCGGGAAAACATACTTTAGCAAAGTGACAGTGCACTGCAGTAATAATCCTGTTTATGCATCTTCTCAATCCTGCCCTTAAGTTTGGAGGCAAAATTCTAACAAAGTGACAATGAGCACTCCTATGCAAAACCAAACACTCCATTTTATCTTTTTATTTTGGTGGCCTGGGATTAGTGTTATTGCTGTGAGGTGAAGAGCAATGCTGGGCTTAATGCTGTTTACAACAGGAATACAAAGCCAACAAGCCTGCAATAACTTCCTGAGCAGGGGAGACAGCACATTATCTTCACTTACTAAAAGCAACTATCCATACCCTTTTTTCATGGGATATTATTATTTAATTAATCTGCAATATTACATATTGCCCTCCCAAGGTTAAAAGAAAGGTAAACATGCCAAGATACTTAATGACATCAGCATGCATAACCATGAAATAAATACAAGGTCTAAAGATTAACTGAATGTCATTCTGTTTACGGGATCCATACCTGTAAAGAAAACTATTGAGACTGGGGGATAGAGAAAGTTATATAATGACTACAAATGTTTCGGTGCATTTTGTCTACTTAAGCTCTTAGTCAGAAAGAGAAATCTTTATTGCAAAAATGCCTTGGTTTGACTTACTCTGTACTTTTTCATATGCATAGAAATTACTGAATATTTAACAGTAATTACTGCAATGAAAAAAGACACTCTCAGGCTCCACCTCCTCTTGACAATGGGAAAATATAGATGGGTTCGTGTATTATTCTGGGTGCCAGAAAACTTGTTTACAAAAATATTTCCTGTGCACTGATTCAGATATATTTAGCCTCATAAACCCATAAAACTGTCACAGGCAACCACAACTACACCTGTAGCCATAAAAAAGGGGGAACTACAGAAACCAGAGAATCCAATTTACGTTATTTCTTTGTATTTGTTGTTTAGCAACATTATCTTTAAACTCTCTTGCTCAAAAGAAATTAGCTCTTCCTCCCACTCCTCCAACCAACAACCCCTCCTTGTCCATCCCCTCCCTGCCTCCCCATCCAGACACCTAACGATGCACACACAGGAGCACACGCAAAAAGAGCACTAACAATGAAGCCACAGCACTTCAGAAACACACCTTGTCGTCTTCCAGCCTTTGCAGTTGAAGGCAGATCTCACTAGTTTTTCTGTGTCTTCAGATCAAGATGCAGATAAATTCTCCATCAATCACAC